>QNTS01000092.1:1076097-1108287 GCA_003317085.1 Hucho hucho
GGGTAGCCTTCCACAAGCTTCCCACAATAAGTTGGGTGAATTTTGGCCCATTCCTCCTGACAGAGCTGGTGTAACTGAGTCAGGTTTGTAGGCCTCCTTGCTCGCACACGCTTTTTCAGTTCTGCCCACAAATTTTCTATGGGATTGAGGTCAGGGCTTTGTGATGGCCACTCCAATACCTTGACTTTGTTGTCCTTAAGCCATTTTGCCACAACTTTGGAAGTATGCTTGGGGTCATTGTACATTTGGAAGACCCATTTGTGACCAAGCTTTAACTTCCTGACTGATGTCTTGAGATGTTGCTTCAATATATCCACATAATTTTCCTTCCTCGCAATGCCATCTATTTTGTAAAGTGCACCAGTCCCTCCTGCAGCAAAACACCCCCACAACCTGATGCTGCCACCCCCGTGCTTCACGGTTGGGATGGTGTTCTTCGGCTTGCAAGCGTCCCCCTTTTTCCTCCAAACATAACAATGGTCATCATGGCCAAACAGTTCTATTTTTGTTTCATCAGACCAGAGGACAGTTTTCCAAAAAGTACGATCTTTGTCCCCATGTGCAGTTGCAAACCGTAGTCTAGCTTTTTCATGGTGGTTTTGGAGCAGTGGCTTCTTCCTTGCTGAGCGGCCTTTCAGGTTATGTCGATATAGGACTCATTTTACTGTGGATATAGATACTTTTGTACTGGTTTCCTCCAGCATCTTCACAAGGTCCTTTGCTGTTGTTCTGGGATTGAGTTGCACTTTTCGCACCAAAGTACGTTCATCTCTAGGAGACAGAATGCGTCTCCTTCCTGAGCGGTATGATGGCTGCGTGGTCCCATGGTGTTTATACTTGCGTACTATTGTTTGTACAGATGAACTTGGTACCTTCAGGCTTTTGGAAATTGCTCCCAAGGATGAACCAGACTTGTGGAGGTCTACAATTTTCTTTCTGAGGTCTTGGCTGATTTCTTTTGATTTTTCCATGATGTCAAGCAAAGAGACACTGAGTTTGAAGGTAGGCCTTGAAATACATCCACAGGTACACCTCCAATAGGCTAATTGACATCATTTGAGTCAATCAGAAGCTTCTAAAGCCATTACACAATTGTCTGGAATTTTCCAAGCTGTTTAAAGGCACAGTCAACTTAGTGTAGGTAAACTTCTGACCCACTGTGATACAGTGAATTATAAGAGAAATAATCTGTCTGTAAACAGTTGTTGGAAAAATTACTTGTGTCATGCACAAAGTACATGTCCTAACCGACTTGCCAAAACTATAGTTTGTTAACAAGAAATTTGTGGAGTGGTTGAAAAACAAGTTTTAATGACTCCAACCTAAGTGTATGTAAACTTCCGACTTCAACTGTATATAACGTAGGTACATGACAAAATGACGCCACGTAAAATTATGCGCTACATGTGCAACACAACATTCCTAACCTAGCCGACAATGTCTGCTGTGTGGATCGAACAGTCAACAAGTCGAGCAGTCATTTGAAAGAGTAAGTAACTTTCAGCGAGACAACTCAAAGGCGAAATCCATTGACGGCAAGATAATGTAATTTGTTGCCCTTGACAATCAACCATTCTCTGTCGTGGGATGATGTTGGCTTTCGCGGCTGGTTGAGCACCGGTACACACTAACGTTACCAAGTGCACTATTGTTCAGATGTTGCCCTACCGGAGTTACACAGTAATTCCGTCACTGCTATTCGCTTCACGACATACTATGTAACGGCGTTTGGGTCTTTGCGTGTCAAAAAAGATACACGTCAAATAACACTTTGACAATAACACTATTTGACGTGTTAAATAAGCTTTTAATTTGACACGTCAAATAACACAATTCTATTATAGAATGTTGTGTGTTCTAAATTTGCATGTGCAAGCCAAGCGCCACCACTACTATCAGTAGCACTGTCAAAGCTGTACAAAAAAGTCTGCAAACAAACACCGGCCACGAACGATGTGTTTACAATACCACTTCTGGGGTACCCAGCTAGCACCAATACAACCAGCCTGAAAACAATGACCAGTTTGCCTTCAAAATAAAGTACCTCTTTGAAAGTGATGCAGAAAGTTACAATTGATGGAATCATGCCATATTTAGACTAGATCATGTTAAACAAGGTTGGAATGTGAAGCAATGAAGTGGGGTATCAGTCTACTCAGTGACACCCACAGAACACAACTGTGTTTATGCAAATATTAGCGCTGTAGCTCTTATTGTGGGACTGTGACTGTGTGAAATCACCTCCCCAGCCAGCCTAATGTGTGTATTGACATTCATATTGCACTGTATAGCTTTACCTAAGGATTGGGGATCAATGAAATGGGGTATCAGTCTACTCAATACCCAATACCCAAAACGTCCTCCTCAGAGTTATCAGACTCAAACATCCACGCAGTATTGTTTTTCCTCGGGAATAGTGTTCAATACACATAGGTTGACAATAAATGTGTCTCAATTCACAGTTGTTTCAGAGTCCCGCAATAAGAGCTATGATGCTAATGTTTTCTGGGTGTCACTGAGTAGACTGACACCCCATGTCATTGATCCACAATCCATAAGTAAGGCTGTACAGTGAAATAAGTATGCCCCCAATGCAATTCTAAAGTCTAATACATCCAGTGTGATTTCAATAGATTTTTGTCGAATTAACAAATTATTGTATTTTGTTGATTTTATATAACATTCCAACCTCGTTTAGCATGATCTATTCAATTATGGCATAATTCTACTATTTGTATTCATTTGCATCACTGTCAATTACATACTTTTATTTTGAAGGCTACCCGCAAAGTCCACAAGCCAGTTTACCGACATCATAGCATACGTATCGATAAATCGTTGTGATATATGAAATACGAGTGATGGTGTAATCAAGGTGTAATAACTACGTAAAAAATGAATGAATGCGTTAAGTTATTATGCGACGTGCAGTCATTCAGGTCCTGATTGGTCAACAAGCTTATTTGACACGTCAAATAGTGTTATTTGACGTGTATCTTTTTTGACATGCAAAGACCCAAACGGCGTTCCATAGAAATGCTGGTTGAGAATGAAATGACTGAACAAATTAACAACGAAACAGCAAGTAAGTGAAAGGAATGTTTTGATTATGTTTACTGGTAATGGGGACATATGTAAATGCCAACAAAATAACTTTTTGGTCAGTGTTGTGTGTGACCTTTATTTAACAAGACAAGTCAGTTAAGAACAAATTCTTATTTACAATGACGGCCTACCCCATTTTTTATATTGGTTATCGGTATCGCTATCGGGTTTTCTTGGCAAGGAAAATATCGGTATCGGCCAAAAACGTCATATCGGTGCATCACTACTAAAGACTGGTCCAGGCCCCTGTACAAAAGTAAATAGAGGGATTTAGATGAGAATGGCAGTGGGAGACTGAGCTCCATTAGCACTGTGTTAACTGTTGATCCCCATTCTCCATCATGGAACGCCAAGCTCCAAGGCTCTTTTTCAAATGGCAACCTATTCCATATATAGTGCGCTACTTTAGACCAGAGCCTGTTGGCCAACAGGATGGACCCTGATAAAAAGTAGTCACTATATAGGGATAAGGGTGCCATTTGGGATGCTACGCCTTAAGGCCTTTAAAGACAGTTTTCACTTTAGTCTCCTGCTGTGTTCCATCCGGATCTGTCTGTGGTGATTATAGTGAGGGTGAATCAATGGCACTGACCTTCTTGTCAAATGTCACTGACTGACAGTGGCTAAACTACTATTCTCTATGTAGTGCACTACCTTTGACCAGGGCCTATAGGGCTCTGGTCAAAAGTAGGACACTAATATAAGGAAGAGGGTGCCACTTTTGGACGTAGCCCCATCCTCTTACAAGCAGGCTCCATCCCCAATAATGACCTCACTTGATAGTGTTGCGTGCCTTGCTTGGGCCCCTGGGTTTGGAACATCAACATCAGTCATCTTTGTCATAACGAAAACAAACATTATTTTGGTCTTTGTTGACAAAAGACGTTGTCAGTTGTCCTTTAACAACACTAGTCTCATGATATCATTGGTCTCGTTCTGGTTTAATCCAGATTAGCCAGGTTTCATTGCTTGTTAACCCTTTCAAAACGCTCCAGCCCAGAGCCTTCCACTCTCAAACAGACCATTGTTGGAATCGCCCCCTAATTATTAATAATTGTGTTTTTATCCGCACTTCTAAGTCATTTTACAATTTAATTTGTATTAAGCATGTACTGTATGTGCTCTATGCTATGTAAACAATTTTATATGAAAAGGGTATGTGCAAGAAATGTAGTCTATAATCTAGATCTTCACAATAATTAATCAAATCCTCCCTGGGAGCTAAATTCAGCAGTGTAAAGAAAAAAAAGTAGTATTTGTTTTCTTTCAAATACTTTAAATGGTATTAATTGAGCTTGGCTGGTGTAATGAAACCAATAGAACACTCCCTCAAGTGCAAACCCATCCCATCTGGCACTTCAGGCAAGCTAAAGCAAACGCGCCACTTATTTGAACGATTTTGAATAGTATTTGAACCCAGGTCTGATGGACACTGCACTAAAGACTGGTCCAGGCCCCTGTACTAAAGTAAATAGAGGGATTTAGATGAGAATGGCAGTGGGAGACTGAGCTCCATTAGCGCTGTGTTAACTGTTGATCCCCATCCTCCATCATGGAACGCCAAGCTCCAAGGCTCTTTTTCAAATGGCAACCTATTCCCTATATAGTGCACTACTTTTGGCCGGAGCCTGTTGGCCAAGGCTTTTGGACGTAGCCCCATCCTCTTACAAGCAGGCTCCATCCCCAATAATGACCTCACTTGATAGTGTTGCGTGCCTTGATTGGGCCCCTGGATTTGGAACATCATCAGTCATCTTTGTCATGACGAAAACAAACATTATTTTGGTCTTTGTTGACAAAAGACGTTGTCAGTTGTCCTTTAACGAAACTAGTCTCATGATATCATTGGTCTCGTTCTGGTTTAATCCAGATTAGCCAGGCTTTCATTGCTTATTACCCCTTTCAAAGCGCTCCAGCCCAGAGCCTTCCACTCTCAAACAGACCATTGTTGGAACCGTCCCCTAATTATTAATAATTGTGTTTTTATCCGCACTTCTAAGTAATTTTACAATTTTTTTTAAAATAGAACTGCTTATTGACGGCTTATGAAGTATTTTCTCTAGACAGACCGGTTGCCTCCCACAATGTACCAATGCTCTAGCTTACGCATTTGTAGTATGATTGGGCGGTATCCAGATGTTCATATCGTCATTCCGGCCTTCTCTAACCCCGGGATTTACGGTATTACCGGCTTAGTACACAAGGGGGCGCAAAACAAACTGCAAAAAAGCCCACTGGACATTTATTACCAGAATGCTAACAAAATTAGCACAAGTAATAGCGAATTTCCATGGAGGCTGCTAGCTAAGTATGCTAACGAGCGCAAATGAAAGTAAACAAATTGCAAATACAGGCAGTTCAGCTCATAAAGTTATGCATATATATGTTGGAGCTACCGAATGTCATTTTTGGTGAGTTTGGACACTTACAAGCTAATGTGAATGAGAGACATTGTGCAAATGAACAAAGTTTTGACACATGCAGTACGGGCTCTCCAGCATCATGTCTACACGCTGTCTGTGTGGAGTCTGGAGTCACTAGGGCAACGGGCCTGCCTGCTTGGAGAAGAGGGGGGAAGAGCAGAGAACGGAGAGGGGAAAAAATGCAAGGAAATCAAGATAGCAGTGGCAGCTGTACTAATAACTCATCCAAAGGGCTTTGACTTCTCAAACACGGCAGAAAGCTAACACAATATGATGCCCCATCACCTTATTAATTCAGCCACATACACTACATGACCAAAAGTATGTGGACACCTGCTCGTCGAACATCTCATTCCAAAATCATGGTCATTAATATTTAGTTGGACCCCCCTTTGCTGCTATAACAGCCTCCACTCTTCTGTGAAGGCTTTCCACTAGATGTTGGAACATTGCTGCGGGGACTTGCTTCCATTCAGCCACGAGCATTGGTGAGGTCAGGCACGGATGTTGGGCGATTACAGTCGGCATTCCAATTCATCCCAAACGTGTTCGATGGGGTTGAGGCCAGGGCTCTGTGCAGGCCAGTCAAGTTCTTCCGCACCGATCTCGACAAACCATTTCTGTATGGACCTCGCTTTGTGCACCGGGGCATTGTCATGCTGAAACAGGAAAGGGCCTTCCCCAAACAGTTGCCACAAAGTTGGAAGCACAGAATTGTCTAGAATGTCATTTGCATGCTGTAGCGTTAAGATTTCCCTTCATTGGAACTAAGCCCGAACCATGAAGAACAGCCCCAGACCATTATTCCCCCTCCACCAAACTTTACAGTTGGCACTATGCATTCGGGCAGGTAGTGTTCTCCTGGCATCTGCCAAACCCAGATTTCTCCGTCGGACTGCCAGATGGTGACGCGTGATTCATCACTCCAGAGAACGCGATTCCACTGCTCCAGAGTCCCATGGCGGCAAGCTTTACACCTCTCCAGCCGACATTTGGCATTGCGGATAGTGATCTTAGGCTTGCTCGGCCATGGAAATCCATTTCATGAAGCTCCCGACGAACAGTTCTTGTTTTGACGTTACATCCAACCATTATGTTGGAACATCAAACACTGCAGTGCATCTCCTCCTCATGGACTGCACCAGATTTGCCAGTTCTTGCTGTGAGGTGTTAGCCCAGTCATCCACCAAGGTACCTGCAAGTTCACGGACATTTCTGGCCCTGGCCCTAGCCCTCACCCTCCGATCCAACAGGTCCCAGACGTGCTCAATGGGATTGAGATATGGGCTCTTCGCTGGCTATGGCAGAAGACTGACATTCCTGTCTTGCAGGAAATCACGCACAGAACGAGCAGTATGGCTGGTGGCATGCTGGAGGGTCATGTCACGATGAGCCTGCAGGAAGGGTACCACATGAGGGAGGAGGATGTTTTCCCTGTAACGCACAGCGTTGAGATTGCCTGCAATGACAACAAGCTCAGTCCGATGATGCTGTGACACACCGCCCCAGACCATGACGGACCCTCCACCTCCAAATTTATCCCGCTCCAGAGTACAGGCATCGGTGTAACGCTCATTCCTTCGACGATAAACGCAAATCCGACCATCACCCCTGGTGAGACAAAACCACGACTCATCAGTGAAGAGCACTTTTTGCCAGTCCTGTCTGGTCCAGCTACGGTGGGTTTGTGCCCATAGGCGACGTTGTTGCCGGTGATGTCTGGTGAGGACCTGCCTTACACAGGCCTACAAGCCCTCAGTCCAGCCTCTCTCAGCCTATTGCAGACAGTCTGAGCACTGATGGAGGGATTATGCGTTCCTGGTGTAACTTGGGCAGTTGTTGTTGCCATCCTGTACCTGTCCTGCAGATGTGATGTTCGGATGTACCGATCCTGTGCAGGTGTTGTTACACGTGGTCTGCCACTGTCCGTTCTGTCTCCCTGTAGCGCTGTCTTAGGCGTCTCACAGTACGGACATTACAATTTATTGCCCTGGCCATATCTGCAGTCCTCATGCCTCCTTGCAGCATGCCTAAGGCACGTTCATGCAGATGAGCAGGGACCCTGGGCATCTTTCTTTTGGTGTTTTTCAGAGTCCGTAGAATGGCCTCTTTAGTGTCCTAAGTTTTCATAGCTGTGACCTTAATTGCCTACCGTCTGTAAGCTGTTAGTGTCTTAACGACCGTTCCACAGGTGCATGTTCATTAATTGTTTATTGTTCATTGAACAAGCATGAGAAAGTGTTTAAACCCTTTACAATGAAGATCTGTGAAGTTATTTGGATTTTTACGAATTATCTTTGAAAGACAGTGTCTTGAAAAAGGGACATTTCTTTTTTTGCTGAGTTCAGTATGCCTTATTTACTTTGAAGAACTACTAAAATAGATATTTCGTCAGACAGCATAGGCAGCAGCTCTATAGAGATGATGACTTGGAATTAAATAATAAAGTCATCAAATATAACATACAAAACTGAAATATTCTATTAAAGTAATGTGAATAAATGATGGTTAATAAGTGATGAGCAGTAATGGGCAGTCACTACCATCATGGGACTTTTTTCTTTTTTTTAAGATTCTGTGTTACAGCATTCAACCCACATAATGCATAGTGCATTTAATGTTTAAAACAATAATCAAAACTGAACCGACCTCAAAAAGCAATAATCGCTCAGCACTAATCTCTCTCTGTCTCCGTCTCTTTTTGTCTCTCTGCCTGGGCCACTTGTCTTTTGATCTAGTTTATGTTCCTCCTCTCCTTATTCCCAATGTCTGTCTTCTCTTTAGTCTTGTTTCCAGTCTATATAAGATGAACACAGCTACTGTACCACTATCAAATTGTAGTAACAACATACACATGTAATAGGTTAGGGTTATGCACAATGGTGTAGTGGAGGTTAAAAATGACTTTGCTCAAGTAATTTGAACCATGAAAAACAGCCCCAGATCATTATTCCTCATCCACCAAACTTTACAGTTGGCACTATGCATTCGGGCAGGTAGAGTTCACCTGGCATCCGGAAAACCCAGATTAGTCCGTCGATCTGCAGGATTGTGAAGCGTAATTCATCACTCCAGAGAACGTGTTTCCACTGCTCCAGAGTCCAATGGCGGCGAGCTTTACACCACTTCAGCCAACGCTTGTTATTGCTCATGGTGATCTTAGGCTTGTGTGCGTGCGGCTGTTCGGCCATGGAAACCCATTTCATGAAGCTTCCAACTAACAGTCATTTTGCTGACGTTGCTTCCAGAGGCAGTTTGAAACTTGGTAGTGAGTGTTGCAACCGAGGACAGACGATTTTTAGCACTCAATGGCCCAGTTCTGTGGGCTTGTGTGGCCTTCCATTGCTGCTTGTAGACCTTTTCACTTCACAATAGCAGCACTAACAGTTATCCGGGGCAGCTCTAGCAGGGCAGAAATATGACAAACTGACTTGTTGGAAAGGTGGCATCCTATGACGGTGCCACGTTGAAAGTCACTGAGCTCTTCAGTAAGGCCATTCTACTGCCAATTATTGTCTATGGAGATTGCATGGCTGTGTGCTCGATTTTATGCAATGGGTGTGGCTGAAATAACTGAATCAACTAATTTGAAGGGGTGTCCAAATACTTTTGTATATATAGTGTATGTGTTGCCACTAGGGTCACGCACTACTCATAAAGCAAATTTAGAACTTTTATTTTTCAAAAACGTAAAATACTGTCAGTGTCCTATATATACAGTGGGGGAAAAAAGTATTTAGTCAGCCACCAATTGTGCAAGTTCTCTCACTTAAAAAGATGAGAGNGATTTCTTCAAACCAAGCTGCTTACCTATTGCAGATTCAGTCTTCCCAACCTGGTGCAGGTCTACAATTTTGTTTCTGGTGTCCTTTGACAGCTCTTTGGTCTTGGCCATAGTGGAGTTTGGAGTGTGACTGTTTGAGGTTGTGGACAGGTGTCTTTTATACTGATAACAAGTTCAAACAGGTGCCATTAATACAGGTAACGGGTGGAGGACAGAGGAGCCTCTTAAAGAAGAAGTTACAGGTCTGTGAGAGCCAGAAATCTTGCTTGTTTGTATGTGACCAAATACTTATTTTCCACCATAATTTGCAAATAAATTCATTAAAAATCCTACAATGTGATTTTCTGGATTTTTTTTCTTCATTTTGTCTGTCATAGTTGAAGTGTACCTATGATGAAAATTACAGGCCTCTCATCTTTTTAAGTGAGAGAACTTGCACAATTGGTGGCTGACTAAATACTTTTTTTCCCCACTGTATGTGTGTGTGTGTGTGTATATATGTGTGTGTGTGTGTGTGTGTATATATATATAATACCGTGATATGATATGCCCTACTTAAAATGGAGGCAAATGCTATTGAAAAAGCCAATTCCTTCGAGCATTGTGGTCTGGCTGGTCCGGGACATTGTACAGTTCAAGGTCTAGCTCGCCTATGACAGTAAAGATCAGTGAATAGAACAGAGCATCTAATCACTAATCAGGTCTGTCAGGATAATTATTGAAAGCTTGTTTTCTGCCATCAGTACAGAACTGTAGTTGCAGCTGAACCCTGAGTTCATTGTGTCCGCTTGTGTGCATGCACGTAATTGCTTTCGTGCATGTGTTAATGCTGAGCAACTAGTGCTTTTTTAGGTCTGTTAGGTTTTGGTTCGATTATTAAAAAATAATCACGGTTTTCGGTTTCGACTATTAATTTTTGTTTTATTAAATGCACTATGCATTATATGAGTTGAATGCTGTAACAACACAGACTAAAACATTTTTGGCTGCCGTTAAGGCGGCGGAAGTGTCATACGCACGTTAGTTTTCAATTTCGTTACTGGCATTTCAAGCCCTAATACCAGGTTCGGCAAATGTACCTGTCTAACACCAGCACGCTTGCGCTCAGATGGGATGGGTTGGAAATATTTTAGGCGTGTCCTTAACGTGATCCAAAGTGCTAATTTCAGACAGCGCTGGTCTTGATATTTAAGACCAACCAACAGCTGGTTTTAGCGGTAACACAGTTGTTTATGGCATGAATTCTGACAGTTGAAACTGCCTATCCAGCCGTGACGCACACTGCCCATATGCGCATGAAACAAGAGTAGCCTAATGTGATTTTGGTGCCCGTATACTTCATATTAAGAAACACGAATGTGTATAGCCCCCCTGCCCAATGAATGCAATTGCGAAGTAGTCTTGACTGTTGAAAAAGGGATTGGCTCCTGAGACCGCTTGGAAATGAATCTTAACCACCAAAGCTTTATTTAAAAGAGTAAAACAGTGAGCTGACATCCCCTTTGCATCTATGCATTGTAGGCGGGCCAACATTATCTTGGTCATGAAGGTCCCGTTTTGGATGTGCGTAAAACAATGATGTAGGCTATGCCCATCATGAAATTATAGATGATAACCTCGTCGAATACCGGTAAACCTAGTATTTAGAAGTTATCTATAACCTGTAACAATTGCTTGTATTCCGTTTCATATGTTCAAAACCAAAGCCCCCCCCTTAGGCCTACTGTAACGAAGGCTAGTTCAACTGCAATGCGTGTCTTTTTGAATCCAGGCGATTTTATGATATCATAACATTTTGTACATTTATTGTTGTTGTTAACAAAACCTGATTGATTGGTTGTAATAAAATTTAAGAAAAACAATCTTATTAGAATGATTCACCTTTCTGGTTGTATGATTAAAGCGTCCTTTGCGCACATGCAGCTGGCTGGCATGCAATGTAACTTTGTAGATGTGTGAATGCGATCTGATCTGTAAAATGGTTCCGATTATCTTCCTAAAACATATACTGCTCCCAAATAGGTCTAACGGTGAGTGGACATTCTTCCTTTCTCTTTATATTGGATCTTTGTCCAGCTAATGTGAAACGTTTGCATGTGCGTAAAACCCTCCATAGCCTGCGTTGTTTTAATATTAAATGCCCTCGTAACCAGGTAGGCAAGTTGAGAACAAGTTCTCATTTACAACTGCGACCTGGCCAAGATAAAGCAAAGCAGTTCGACACATACAACAACACAGAGTTACACATGGAGTAAAACAAACATACAGTCAATAATACAGTAGAAAAAACAAATCTATATACAAAGAGTGCAAATAAGGTAAGATAAGGAAGGTAAAGGCAATAAATAGGCCATGGTGTCAAAATAATTACAATATAGCATTTAAACACTGGAATGGTAGATGTGCAGTAGATTAATGTGCAATGTAGAAAAACTGGGGTGCAAAGGAACAAGATAAATAAATAAATACAGTAGGGGATGAGGTAGTTAGTTGGGCTATTTACAGATGGGCTATATACAGGTGCAGGGGTCTGTGAACTGCTCTGACAGCTGGTGCTTAAAGCTGGTGAAGGAGATAAGTGTCTCCAGTTTCAGAGATTTTTGTAGTTCGTTCCAGTCATTGGCCTGTAAGTGTGACATAGCTTATTTTAAAACAAGTTGCTCTTTCGTTTAGAATTTGATTAGAATTATTCGTTCTCTTTTTAGGCCTTTTCAATAATGAATTTAATATTGTTTATTGACAATGTTTGGCATGTCCTTGCTCAGTCATAATGCAATTTACAGTAGGCCTAGCCTCTATATCAGTGTGAAAGCTATTGAAGCCATGTAATTACTTAGAACAATGTGGACTGCAAATGGGTTCAAGTTAACGTATTTAGCAAAGATAGGTCTACATTAGATTTAGTTTCTGTAAGCCATTTAACAAACTATAACAGACTAACATTGGAGTTGATTCCAAGGCATACATAAAATACCGTAAATACACAAGGGAGGGTCAAGCCTCGACACACCATAACTTTTTTTTTTTCATCAAAGCCCAACCCTTTCGCGCCAAAGGCAGCAAGTGCGCCAATAATTATAATAGTGAAAATAACACAAATATTTCTGAAATACCCCTGAACCTATAGGGCTACCGCCTGCGTTTAGATTTACCATTGAGTTAGGTTTGTTAAAATAGATTGTGGTCATTGTAGTTTTCTGGGTAAACTAAGAAGAAACTTCAACTACCTACTACATTGCACAGGTCGGATTGATCTGATTTAACTTTAGAGAAACTGTGCAATGTGTGCATTGAGCTCACAGAAAAAAATGGATTCCAATAATTGAACCAACATTGGTCAATTAGTTGTTTAAAAAACTAAAAATAACTGTCATTTTGTTTAATTGCTCAGCACTACACAGTAGGGCAAGGGTTAGGGTTAGGAATTAACTTCTACATAAAGAGCACACACAGCATGATGCCACAGCTGTGAGGGGAAAATTACATATTAGACATTTCCCTCTAGGTTCTGCATGAGTTGCAACTTGCACAGATTGGAGTTTTTCCTTTATGGGCAATTCCACAGTAACGGAATTGTGCTGAGACTCAGATTTATCACATAAAATGTATGCCCCCAAAAAATCATGAATTCCCCATGAAAGTTTAGCAAACCATACAACTGTATGTACAAAGACTACTAAGATTCAAAGATGTCTGCTGAAAGAATGAGGTGTCAGCTATGAAATGACAACTTCAATTTGAAAAAATCTGAAACTACAGTAAATCCAATTGTATTTACACCCAGTAACAGAATTGCGGTAAGATAATTGAATCATAGGTCCCAGATCTGTACTACACAGAAATGCATAATTATGGATATGAATGTCAATCTAATCAAATCGTATTTGTCACATGCGCCGAATACAACGGGTGCAGAACTTAGTGAAATACTTACTTACAAGCCCTTAACCAACAATGCAGTTTTAAGAAAAAATAACTGTTAAGTAAAAAATTAGATAAGTAAAAAATAACAGGAACAAATAATTAAAGATCAGCAGTAAAATAACAACAGCGAGACTTTGTACAGGGGGTACCGGTACAGAGTCCGTGTGTGGGGGCACCAGTTAGTCGAGGTAATTGAGGTAATATGTACATGTAGGCATAGTCACTTTAACTATACATAGTTAATAAACAGAGTAGCAGCAGCATAAAAGGGGGGTCAACGCAAAATAGTCTGGATAGCAATTTGATTAGCTGTTCAGGAGTCTTATGGCTTGGGGGTAGAAGCTGTTAAGAAGCCTTTTGGACTTGGTTATGCATCCTAAATACAGTTGAAGTCGGAAGTTTACATACATCTTAGCCAAATACATTTAAACTCAGTTCTTCACAATTCCTGACATTTAATCCTAGTAAAAATTCCCTGTCTTAGGTCAGTTAGGATCACCACTTTATTTTAAGAATGTGAAATGTCAGAATAATAGTAGAGAGAATGATTTATTTCAGCTTATATTTCTTTCATCACATTCCCTGTGGGTCAGAAGTTTACATACACTCAATTAGTATTTGGTAGCATTGATTTTAAATTGTTTAAGGTCAAACGTCTCGGGTAGCCTTCCACAAGCTTCCCACAATAAATTGGGTGAATTTTGGCCCATTCCTCCTGACACAGCTGGTGTAACTGCATTAAGTTTGTAGGCCTCCTTGCTCACACACGCTTTTTCATTTCTGCCCACAAATGTTCTATGGGATTGAGGTCAGGGCTTTGTGATGGCCACTCCAATACCTTGACTTTGTTGTCCTTAAGCCATTTTGCCACAACTTTGGAAATATGCTTGGGGTCATTGTTCATTTGGAAGACCCATTTGCGACCAAGCTTTAACTTCCTGACTGATGTTTTGAGATGTTTATTCGATATATCCACATAATTTTCCCTTCTCATGATGCCATCTATTTTGTGAAGTGCACCAGTCCCTCCTGCAGCAAAGCACCCCCACAACATTATGCTGCCACCCCCATGCTTCACGGTTGGGCTGGTGTTCTTCGGCTTGTAAGCCTCCTACTTTTTCCTCCAAGCATAACGATGGTCATTATGGCCAAACAGTTCTGTTTTTGTTTCATCAGACCAGAGGACATTTCTCCAAAAAGTACGATCTTTGTCCCCAAGTGCAGTTGCAAACCGTAGTCTGGCTTTTTTATGGTTTTGGAGCAGTGGCTTCTTTCTTGCTGAGCGGCCTTTCAAGTTATGTCGATATAGGACTCGTTTTACTGTGGATATAGACACTTTTGTATCTGTTTCCTCCAGCATCTTCACAAGGTCCTTTGCAGTTGTTCTGGGATTGATTTGCACTTTTCGCACCAAAGTACGTTCATCTCTAGGAGACCGAACGCGACTCCTTCCTGAGCGGTATGACTGCTGTGTGGTCCATGGTGTTTATACTTGTGTACTGTTGTTTGTACAGGTGACTGTGGTACTTTCAGGCATTTGGAAATTGCTCCCAAGGATGAACCAGACTTGTGGAGGTCTACACTTTTTTTTCTGAGGTCTTGGCTGATTTCTTTTGATTTTCCCATGATGTCAAGCAAAGAGGCACTGAGTTTGAAGGTAGGCCTTGAAATACATCCACAGGTACACCTCCAATTGACTCCAATTATGTCAATTAGCCTATCAGAAGCTTCTAAAGCCATGACATCATCTTCTGGAATTTTCCAAGCTGTTTAAAGGCACAGTCAACTTAGTGTATGTAAACTTCTGACCCACTGGAATTGTGATACAGTGAGTTATAAGTGAAATAATCTTTCTTTAAACAGTTGTCGGAAAGATTACTTGTGTCATGCACAAAGTAGATGTCCTAACTGATTTGCCAAAACTACAGTTTGTTAACAAGAAATTTGTGGAGTGGTTGAAAAATGACTTTTAATGACCTAATGCCCTGACTTCACCGCTCGCGTCGCGTGCGCCGATATTATTCAGTTATTGCACCCACACTGCTCGCTCGCCCCACCAGCGTCTGCGTTGCCAAGGGCTAAAGTAGAAGTCAGTTCTATTTGTTATGCAGATCGCGCTGCAAGTCCTGCCTCTCCCATCTCCTCATTGGTTATACCCACGTGGGTGACTGAAAGACGACCGAGGTCGGTGGCGGTAATGCACCTAATTTATGAAAGTTGCCAATCGCAATATTACGTCCAGAGAAGAAAAGGCCTGGAAGGAGGAGAGATGACTAGAAATTATTCGGTTGACCGTTTTATGTGTGGTTTAATTGTCGGAGTAGAGGACCTTGTGCATTTCAGGTACCATAACAACTCAATGTTTATATGCCAGGACAAATTAGCTATCAACAGCAAGCTAGCTTCGTAGGACAATTTAGCTAGCACGTGCAAGCTAGCTAGCTAAATTGCCATAAATGTTTAATGCTTTTCGACCTGTCCCCAAATTAATGTAATTGGTTCAGAGTTTGTTTTGATATTTTAACCTGCGTGTCGTGATCGCGTTTGGTGTGGGGGGACCAAATAAATATATGCACGATGACCCACGCACGCAGCCGGTTTGGGTTCCGTGTTAGTGTATGTAAACTTCCGACTTCAACTGTATGTATGCAAAAGTAGAAATATGCAATATTCTGCATATCTGGTTAAAATTCTACACCAGTGGTGGAAAAAGTACCCAATTGTCATACTTGAGTAAAAGTAAAGATACCTTATTAGAAAAGGACTATGTGAAAGTCACCCAGTAAAATACTACTTTAGTAAAAGCCTAAAAGTATTTGGTTTTAAATATACTTAAGTATCAAAAGTAAATGTAATTGCTAAAATATTCTTAAGTATCATAGTAAAAGTATAAATCAATTCCTTATATTATGCAAACCAGACTGCATCATTTTCTTGTTTTTTTATTTACGTATAGCCAGGGGCACACTCCAACACTCCGACATAATTTACAAACAATGTCTTTAGTGAGTCTGCCAGATCAGAGGCAGTAGGGATGACTTGGGATGTTCTCTTGACAAATGTGTGAATAGGAAAAATGTTCTGTCCTGCTAAGCATTCAAAATGTAACAAGTACCTTTGGGTGTCAGGGAAATGTATGGAGTAAAAAGTACATAATTTTCTTTAGGAATGTAGTGAAGAAAAATGAAAGTTGTAAAAAAGATTAATAGTAAAGTACAGATACCCCCCAAAACAACTTAAGTAGTGCTTTCAAGTATGTTTTACTTAAGTACTTTACACCACTGTTTTACACAATAGCTATTATTTTATTGAGCTCTGCCACTAAACAAGACCAAATTTGGACATCAAAGTACAGCTCAGTAGAGTTCAGCACAGTAGACTCAAGTAGAGTATAATTCAGTACAGTAGAGTTCAGGACAGCACATTAGTGTACTCAACTCTGGTGTGCTCTACTGTGTACTGTACTGAACTCTACTCCTTTATTCTACTCTACTGTACAGAGAGAGGGGAGCCCGCCTGGCAAAAAAACGGTTAAATCAACATTGTTTCCATGTCATTTCAACCAAAAACATACATTTGATGACGTTGAATCAATGTGGAAAATTGGATTTGCAAAAAGTAGTCAGCGTAAAGGCATTTCGTATTTTTGTCACAACTTTTTACCTAAATCCAATGACGTGGCCATAGTGATTTTTGTTCTTGTTGAATTCACGTTAGTTGAAAACTCAACCAAATGCAGAATAAAACTAGATGTTGACCTGATGTCTGTGCCCAGTGGGGAGGGGTTATCCAGACTTTTTGCACTCTTGCTTTTACTACCAGACGACAGAAAGAGAACCAAAAACAGTTATCAGCTGAACATAAGTATGCCAGTGGAGGACACTAGCAGGTGACCCAACTGTGGTGTGTGACTACTATGATTCCCTATTGTAGCCAATTCAATTGCAGAAATTCCTTTACCGATAAAACTAATTGGTGGGGGGGAATTCTGTTACTGATTTTAAATCACTTAATAATTACACTGAACAAAAATATAAATGCAACATGTAAAGTCCCATGTTTCATGAGCCGAAATGAAAGATCCCAGAAATTTTCCATACGCACCAAAATATAATTTCTCTCAAAGTTTGTGCACACATTTGTTTACATCCCTGTTAGTGAGCATTTTATCTTTTGTCAAGATAATACATCCACCTGACAGGTGTGGCATATCAAGAAGCTGATTAAACAGCATGATCATTACACAGGTGCACCTTGTGTTGGGGACAATAAGGCCACAACACAATGCCACAGATGTCTCAAGTTTTGAGGGAGTGTGCAACTGGCATGCTGACTGCAGGAATGTACACCAGAGCTGTTGCCAGATAATTTAATGTTAATTTCTCTACCATAAGCCACCTCTAACGTCAGTTTTGGAGAATTTGGCAGTTCATCCAACAAGTCTCACGACCGCAGACCACGTGTACATGCCAGCCCAGGACCTCCACATCCGGCTTCTTCACCTGCTGGATCGTTTGAGGGGGAGGGGTTCTGAGGAGTAGTTCTGTCAGTAATAAAGCCTTTTTGTGGGGAAAAACTAATTCTGATTGGCTGGGCCTGGATCCCCAGTGGGTTGGTCAGGCTACCAATTGGGTGGGCCTTTGCCCTCAGAGGCCCACCCATGTCTGCGCCCCTGTCCAGTCATGTGCAATCCATAGATTGGAGCCTAATTTATTTATTTAAATTGACTGATTTCCTGATATGAACTGTAACTCAGCTAAATATTTGAAATTGTTGCATGTTGCGTATTATATTTTTGTTCAGTATAATAATCAAAAAACACTTAACTAATATGTGTCGATATTAGTTGGTAGGGGTCTTACTTCAACATTGTGTTTTGAGGGATTATCGTCATGGCTTTGTACATCCCGCCCCAAACCGACACCAAAAATGCTCTCAAAGATATTCATTGGACCCTGAACAAACTGGAGACCACATACCCGGAGGCAGCGTTCATTGTCGTCGGCGGGGACTTTAACAAAAGTAATAGAGAGGACTGTGCTCCTGAATTATTATCAACACATTGACTGTCCAACTCATGGAAATTTGACGCTTGACCAATGCTATATGCCTTCGACACGGGGATAAGGCCCTCTCTCGTCGTCCTTTCCGCACTTCTGACCGCGACTCAATTCTGCTTCTCCCCGCCTACAAACAGACTCAATAGGGAAGTTCCGGTGGTCAGGTCTGTACAACGCTGGTCCGACCAATCAGAATGAATGCTCCAAGAGTATTTTGATTCACATGAACTGGAATATGTTCCGGGTCGCCTCTGGGGTAACATCCAATGAAAAAGCAGACTCAGTCACCGGATTCATAAAAAAATACATTGATGATGTGATACTGATAGTGTCTTTCAAAACTTACCCGAATCAAGAACTGTGGATTGATAGCAGCCTTTTAGGGAAACTGAAAGAGAGCGATGCTGCTTATAAACACGGCAAGGTGACTGGGGACAATAGTATGGTTAAACAGTACAAATACAACCTACGCAGATCGATCAAGATGGCGAAGCACAAGTATGCGGACAAAGTGGAGGACCAGGTTGGACACGAGGCGTATGTGGCAGGGGCGCCTAACAATCATGGATTACAAAAGGCAAGCCAGGCACGTCGCGGACACAAACTCCGCCCTACCGGACAAGCTAAACACCTTTTCTCACTCTTAGAGCACAGCAACGACTCTGAGCAGCCGAGGAGAGCCCTGAGGACAAGAGCTACAACGAGGGATACGTACTTATGGTCTCCAGCCGAGACTGCATCCCTACCTGCGCCCTCAGAGCATGTGCAGAGCAGCTGGCGGTTGTGTTTTCTGACATTTTCAATCTCTCTCTAGCTCAGGCCACTATCCCCACCTGCTTCAATATGTCCACCATCATCCCCGTGCCCAATAAAGGGAAAGTAACTGAACTGAATGACTACCGACCCGTAGCACTCACTTCTGTCATCATGACGTACTCGACCCTCTCCAATTTGCCTACCACTCTGACAGATCCACTGACGATGCAATCGCTATTACACTGCCCTCATCCACCTGGACAAAAGGAATGCATACTGTATGTAAGGATGCTATTCATCAACTACTGCTTGGCCTTTATTACAATAGTGCCCTATAAGCTCACAACAAAGCTCACGGCCCTGGGACTGAACTCTTCCCTATGCAACTGGGTACTGGACTTCCTGACGGGCCACCCCCAGACACTGATTCTCAACCTGGGGGCCACACAAGGGTGCGTCCTTAGTCCCCTCTTGTTCTCTCTGTATATCCACGACTGCGTGGCCTCACACAGTTCCAACTCCATTAAGTTTGCTGACGACACAACAATAGTAGGCCTGATTACCAACAACGATGAGACGGCCTACAGGGAGGAGGTAGGCAATCTGACGGCGAGGTTCCAGGTAAACAACCTCTCCCTCAACATCAGAAAAACAAAGGAGCTGATTGTGGATTTCAGGAGGAACCAGGCTGTCGTGGACACGGTCAAAAACTTCAAATTTCCTCGGTGTATACATCTGTGAGGAGCTGAAATGGTCAAACCACACAGACACTGTGGTGAAGAAGGCATGACAGTGACTCTTCATCCTCAGGATGCTGAAGAAATTTGATTTATCCCCGAGGGCCCTCAGTGTTCTTCAGGAGCACCATCGAGTGCATACTGTCGGGCTGCATCACAGCCTGGTACGGCAACTCCACCGACGCAAACCACAAGGCGCTACAGTACGCTCAGTCAAACGCACCATTGGGTGCACACTGTCTGCCCTACAGGATACCTACAACACCAGGTGTCACAGGAAGGCCAAGAATATCAGGAACCACAGCCACCCGAGCCATGGTCTGTTCTCCCTTTTTCCATCACTCAGATGTGGGCAGTATAGGAGCATCATGGCAAAAACTGGAAGACTGGCCAACTCCCAGACCATCAGGCTGCTGAATATCCACCACTAGTCTGCTTTCCCCACTACCCCACCCCAATGGACATTTTATTATTTATCATTTCCACAGTTGTTAATATGTACAGTATATTTTTATTTTTATTATGTATTTGTATTGGTTTATTTCACTTTGTCCGGCATTGTTGGAGCTCAAGAATTGAACTGTACCCTGCAACTACATCTGCACATATGACTATTAAACTCTCTAATCTAATCTACCTTTGAAAACTTTTTCTGGTATATGTTTTCTATGACCCCTTTTCTATCTGTTTAACACAAAATCAAAGCCATTGCTTATTCCACATTTTTAGGATGGAAAATGGTTGAAAAACATATGCCTTATAGACTTGGCTTTCATTTGACACCTAATTTGACATGCTCCTATGAACTTCACATGTTGCAGCTCAGGGGTCCATTTACATGGAAATTACCTTATTCCATCTTGTTCTGAAGGCAGCTCTGCCTCGAGGGCAGAAATGAATGTGATTGGCTAAGTTTAGGCGAAACATTGGTTTGCTTAACTTGAGGCAACTGAGTTGCAGGGAGAGGCAGAGTGAGGTAATGTGAGGGTGAGTGATATTGGACATGAGCATAAAAAAACCCACTGAAACGAGCAATATGAAAACAGCTCTGTAATCCCTCTGATTTGAAAGTTGTATATATTCTATTAAAAAGGAGGGGGGGGGGGGGTCCTGGTGGAGGAGGACGTTTAGTATGTTTGTTTTACTTATTAAATCCCTGAATAGCTGGGGAAGATTTGCGTTCATGTTTTGCGTTAATTTTAGTTCTGACAGATGTATGGCTCCAGTCTAAATCTGCTGAGTCTAGTGGAATGTACACGTGCACGCACACACACACCAGATTACTCCATGGGCTCGCAGGTCGCTTAAAACCAATTTTGGTTTGGCCTAAGCCATTACACAAACAGAGACCAGCATCCAGATGGAAGCTATCCAAGTTGGCACAGACGGATGGGCCTTTCTCTCTGTCCTCCTGCTCTCTTTCTGTCTTTGTCTCTCTTTATATCCTCCCTCTGTCTCTCGTTCCCCCTCTCTCTCCATATACTCCCCATCTCTGCATTGCAACTTTTCCATCTTTTATAATAGAACCGTTTCTGTTTCTAAAACGAAGAAAGGACTGTGTGAGGATGTTTTCTATAGGACTGACTGGTTCAGGATTTCTGCTGCCACCGTGGCGTATCGGTGAGTATGCAATGAGGAGATGAGGAATCCAGGTTTAGGGGTATTTATTACACACAGAAACACGAACAGAGATGCACATCGGAGGAGGGTTTGGATAGAGGTTAGGATGAGGTTGGATGTTGGGGCTTGTAAGGCCTTTGAGAAAGGATTGGCTGTGTCAGTTAGGATGTGGTGGTGTGGAAGGGAGATACAAAAGGGAAACATTAGAAACACATCATAAATGTACTTGATTGATTAATTAAGGTCACAACCTCACCTGGTTGTCTAGGTCTCAATTGAATGGAAAAACCAAAAACCTGCATATACTCGGCCCCCCGGGGAAAGAGTTTGACACCCCTGCTTTAGGGCCTAACTGTATGCACACCAAATAGCCTACACGCCAATCGCTAAATGCTTTTGGGAACAGGCAGAAAAAAGTTAACGATGATCCACGGAGGCAAAAAGGACAGTGTCGGAATTTAATTCAATAAGAGAAAAGCTGCAGAATGGAGAGTTAAATAAAGAGAAGGTAGGCCAGAAAAGTAATGTTTGGGAAAGATTTGTTGAACTGGTAAAAGAGGATGGTCAACTGTAAGTGCTGTTATTGTGAAGTACGGGACCACTGAAGCGCGTAGCGCGTAAACCCATTCTTTCCTCGGTTGTAACACTCACTACCGAGTTCTAAACTGCCTCTGGAAGCAACTTAAGCACAATAATTGTTTGTCGGGAGCTTTATGAAATGGGTTTCCATGGCCGAGCAGCCGCACACAAGCCTAAGATCACCATGCACAATGCTACGCATCGGCTGGAGTGGTGTAAACCTCGCCGCCATTGGACTCTGGAGCAGTGGAAACATGTTCTCTGTAGTGATGAATCGCGCTTCACCATCTGGCAGTCCGAAGGACGAATCTGGGTTTGGCGGATGCCAGGAGAACGCTACCTGCCCGAATGCATAGTGCCAACTGTAAAGTTTGGTGGAGGAAGAATAATGGTCTGGGGCTGTTTTTCATGGTTGGGGCTAGGCCCCTTTAGTTCCAGTGAAGGGAAATCTTAAAGTACAGCATACAATGACATTCTACATGATTCTGTGCTTCCAACGTTGTGGCAACAGTTTGGGAAAGCCCTTTCCTGTTTCAGCATGACAATGCCCGGTGCACAAAGCGAGGTCCATACAGAAATGGTTTGTCGAGATCGGTGTGGAAGATCTTCACTGGCCTGCACAGAGCCCTGACCTCCACCCTTTCGAACACGTTTGGGATGAATTGGAACGCCGACTGCGAGCCAGGCCTAATTGCCCAACATCCGTGCCGGACCTCTAATGCTCTTGTAGCTGGATGGAAGCAAATCCCTGCAGCAATGTTCCAACATCTAGTTGAAAGCCTTCCCAGAAGAGTGGAGGCTGTTATAGCAGCAAAGGCGAGAACCAACTCCGTATTAAAGCCCATGATTTTGGAATGAGATGTTTGACGAGCAGGTGTCTACATACTTTTGGTCATGTAGTGTAGTATAGGTATAAATACACAAAGGCACTCAACAAATTGGCAGTACAATATTTACACATGTTGGGGAAGGGGGATATGGAGAGCAAAGTGTTTTAAATTGTGCAGTATTTTTAGCAATAATAAAGTCTATTAGCAGCTGGTGTGTGTGTGCCTGGGAGAGTGTTTTTTTGTTGGGTGTGTTCTCTCCATCACTCCGTCTCTCTTTCCTTAAACTTGTGGAGGTCCTCACCTTATAAGCTAATGTTTAGATTATGTTCAAGTCTTCTGTCTGCGACAAAGCTGCTAACTCTATTTCAAAAGAGGGTCTGTGTTTCTCAAGATATTTTAGCACAATCGGACTAACCTGTACAAATAAACGTTCCATGAAAAATGTTTAGTGGGCTGTTTGAATAGACTAAATGGAATTAAGGAGGAGGCCTTTAAGTAAATGTTCAGATTGGTGCGGGAATAAAGTTTTTCTCGATTGCCAAGACACTTTTAATGAAACTGAGGTCCATTTTATCTCCATCATAACCTTATGAGCACAACAGTATTATTTTTTGCAAAACTGTAAGTCATTTCTCATTTCTCTGCTTTCACACACAATGCAAATCCTAAGCACATGTTTGCAAAACAGTAAACACAACTCTACAAAAGACACAAAACTCAGTTGAGTAAATCATGACAAACAAAAGTAAAACATTTGGTCACAGCTGATACAAATTACTCCTATGAATGTGAACCTCTTCTGCAGCATGTGTGCAAAACTTCTTTGCACGGTTGTTCAATCAGCAATCAGTCCTTGTTCATGCATAAATGATGTCACCTCTCTCTAAGTTGCTGTTTGCAAGAATGGACTGAGGAAGAGGCCCAGGGCAAGGCCAAATGAGAGGTAGAGGGGCCCATAGAGGAACTGGGATTCAAATGTATTGTGGTGGAGTAGCTCAAAGGGGAATACCGTGCCTTCGGAATGTATTCAGACCCCTTGACTTTTTCAAAATTTTGCTACGTTACAGCCTTATTCTAAAATTTATTAAATAAAACAATTTCCTAAATAATTGGCACACAATACCCCATAATGAGAAAAAGAAATGTTTTTTTTGAAATTTTAGCAAATGTACTCAAACTAAAAAACATACCTTTATTAACATAAGTATTCAGACCCTTTGCTATGAGACTCGAAATTGAGCTCAGTGCATCCTGTTTCCATTGATAATCCTTGAGATGTTTCTACAACTTGATTGAAGTCCACCTGTGTTAAATTCAATTGATTGGACAGGCACACACCTGTCTATATAAGGTCTCACTGTTGACAGGGGATGTCAGAGAAAAAAACAAGCCATGAGGTCAAAGGAATTGTCCGTAGAGCTCCGAGACATCAATTTTAGAATAAGACTGTAACCTAAGGCTGTAACCTAATAAAAGTCAAGGGGTCTGAATACTTTCCGAAGGCACTGTGCAAAGAGCTAATGTTTCAGATGAAATTCATGCCACAATTGTTGACCATGTTGTCAATCATTGCTTTTCCATGAGAGAGCGAGGCTGGGCAGCGGGTCTTGCCCAATCTCCGTAGATCAACTTTGGCATCAATAGTGAGAATATTCAATAATGACGTGATTTAAGTTGCAATGCTAAACCACACTGTATTTCAGTATTACTGTACTGTACCCAGTCAAATGTGTGTAAAACAGTTCTGTCAATGCCATTCATGTGACCAAATTGTCAGAGATCCAGACAGCAGTCATTCAAGTTTAAAACATGTTCAGAAATGTCAACAGTATGAGTTTGGCAACTATTGATCAGGTCCTTAAAATACACAAAGTGGGAATGAAACAGCTTTGCAAGGTCCCATCCTGAAGAAACAGTGGCAGCGTGAAGAAGACTAGACTCCAGTGTGTACAGGTAAGGGTTTGTCACTGTAATTCCTTTTCTTACAGTAAAACATTAAATTGCATGCAGCTGGAATATTTTACAATATATTTACTTTATGTATACAGTGCCTGTGGAAAGTATTCAGACCCCTTTTTCCTCATTTTTAGGTTGCAGCCTTATTCTAAAATGTATTAAGTAGTTGTTTCCCCTCATCAATCTACATACAATACCCCATAATGACAAAGCAAAACATGTTTGCTAATTTATATAAATAAAAATAAACTGTCAGTGACCATCGGGTTCTTGGTAACCTCCCTGACCAAGGCCCTTCTCCCCTGTTTGCTCAGTTTAACCGGGAGGCCAAGTCTATGAAGAATCTTGGTGGTTCCAAACTTCTTCCATTTAAGAATGATTGAGGCCACTGTGTTCTTGGGGACCTTCAATGCTGCAGAAATGTTTTGGTACCCTTCCCCAGATCTGTGCCTCGACACAATCCTGTCTCGGAGCTCTACGGAAAATTCCTTTGACCTCATGGCTTGGTTTTTGCTCTGACATGTACTGTCGACTGTGGGACCTTACATAGACAGGTGTGTGCCTTTCCAAATCATGTCCAATCAATTAAATTTACCACAGGTGGACTCCAATCAAATTTTAGAAACATCTCAAGGATGATCAATGGAAACAGGATGCAGCTGAGCTCAATTTCGAGTCTCATAGTAAAGGGTCTGAATACTTATGTAAATAAGGTATTTCTGTGTTTGCTTTGTCATTATGGGGTATTGTGTGTAGATTGCTGAGGTATTTTTATTTTTTTAATCCATTTTAGAATGAGGCTGTAATGTAAGAAAACGTGGAAAAAGTCAAGGGCTCTGAATACATTCCGAAGGCACTGTACATAAATATTGTTCCTCTATTGTATTTTTATTTTGGAGAATAATGGAGCTTGAAGCAACACCCCATACATTAATAAATTTGGATGAAGCCAGCTTCAGCCTTTCAAAAGTAAGGAGATGAGGGAGAAACCTCATTGGTAAGAGGGCCACCGTAAATGTGCCAGGGCAAAGGGATGCCGACATCACCCTGTGTTCCTCTATCTTCAGCGATGGTGTTTTTTGCCACATACCTTCAGTTGGCCCGGCCCATAAAATACACACCGTCTCCTCACATTTCTTGATGCATTGCACCTTAGAGTGAGGCCTGACATGTCCGCTTGGTCGTCATATGGGACAATTTTGCTTTCCACCACTCCCGTCTTGTTACTGAATGGTTTGCAGCCCACCCACGAATGATGCAATTTCTCCCTCCATACTCCTTTCCTCAATCCAACCGAGGAATTATTCTCTGCGTGCAGGTGGAAAGTTTTTGATTCCCGTCCACATGACCAGATGTCACTCTTAGACGCAATGATTGCCGGTTGTCTGGGCATCACTGCAGAGGACTGCCAAGCATGAATGCGCCGTACAAGGAGATGTTTTCCCTCGCAATGAAAACACCCAGTGTAATGTTGATGAAAACGTGGACTGATCGACAAGGAATGGATTGAATGATCTGTTTGTTGCCTTTATTCACGTTGCTTTGTTTTTGGAGTGATTTGTTGGCTTGGTGTATTTTATTTTTTATTCTCTGTGTATACGGTACAGCATCAGTGAATCTGTAAAGTACAAAATGGAAAAAGGTGAAATATAGTCTTTTGTTTCTGGATATTCATGCTCTTGAGTGACATTCTTTCTGCATTGGTCATCGTTGGTAAAATCATTTTAGGAAACAATAATACAGCCCATGATGTGATACTATGTTTACTTGCCTTTTATGGTCATACTATAATTATAGTACCGACAAATGGCACAGACGTATAAAAGAAGGTTAACCATGTTAGGGTATATTGATAGTATTTATTGGGCCATTGTGTAACGATTGATTGAAATACGTTTTCATTAGATAAGTTGTATGTTTTGGAGGTAGTTGCTTTTTTTGTAATGTATTTCATGTTTTGAGTCAATGCATTTTGGAAATTAAATGTATAATTTTGGCTAACGTATTTCAGTTTGGTGATGCTTGTTGATTGTTTTTAAAAAGTGAATTCTGTTAGAACAAATATGATCAAGCAATCGAAAAAAATATATATGTTTTATTGTCACATAAACCAGATAGGTGCAGTGAAATGTGTTGTTTTACAGGGTCAGCCATAGTAATACGGTGCCCCTGGAGCCAATTAGGATTAAGTGCCTTACTCAAAGGTGAATCGACAGATTGTTCACCTTGTTTGCTCAGGTATTCGAACCAGCGCAGCTTCAGTTACTAGACTAGCCTGGTATTATGAACACTTTGAGAAAGGTGAGAGGAGCAAGGAGCAGAGCGTGCCCAATTTGACTGGAGCACAGAGTGAGATTTTTCGGCCTTCTCACCTGCTCCATTTTGCTCCAGTAGCGCTCACTTCACGAGCTCAGTGCATGCCCGGCCCAGCATGCATTTGTAGTTTACTTGTGTGCTCCTAAAGCCCCATGCTTTATCTACTGTCATGAAGTTTGCTAAATATTTTCATAAAGAAACTGATAAAACACACAGGTGTAAAATCAAGCTGACTTACAAAGTTGAAGAGCAAGAGAGGGAGTGTGGTGATGTAAAAAACCATTGTGGGATCTGAAAAGACATGTATCCCGAAAGCATGATGATGTACTTAATACGTGCACTTGCTAAAAGAAAGGAACGAAATGGGTAGCCAATTAAGTGTCATTGTAGTGAAGTATTTATAAACAAAGAAAATCAGGTCCCTTAAAAGTTTCCTTCATTTTGTTATATTATCTATACAATAGGTCATAATTGATTTTGGCCCTATGGGCCTGGGATATTCCAACATTCAAGGAGCTTTACGTTTTGATTGGGTTATTTTGCCTAAAAACCTTCAGGCCTAACTATAGAATAAAAAATAAATAAACTCTGCATCTCTGCCCAGCCTTGCAAGAGAGGCCAAAAGTGTGTTTAGCATCCCCAGTGGCTCTGCATGTGTGGAGAGGACATTCTCTGCTGCTGGCCTGCTCTCCAGGCACCATCGCATGAGCCTGAAGCCACAGACTCTGGCCAAACCGGTATTTCTAAAAATGAATTCAAAGGCACTGTAGACTGAGCCTAATAAGGAATGTTTTGTTTGTATTTAATTGTATTTAATTATAAGTAAGTCACAGTCTATGTGCAATTTATGGACTATAATGATTTAATACAACAAAATGTTGTTTAAATGCTGAGCGCGTAATGTCCCAGACTCCCTACCAGCCTACTGTTGCACTCGCAAATGCTTCACAATGTATTTCTTTGTAGGCTATAGCCTTGAAATAATTGTAATAATATAGCCTAAATAATTCATTTTCATTCCTTCTTAGGCTCCCTGTCTGTCTCCTGACCTATTTACAGTGTTTATATGCTGTTTAATATGACATGTAGCCTATTTGAAATGATGAGCGCTTCTTACATTCACCTTTTCATGTTTATTTAAATAATTTTTATTCAAATCATATGGTTTGATTTCAATACTTCAAAACCAAATGGTAGTCACAAAAATAGATGGGTCTTGGTTAAATTGTCATTTTAATGAATGGCTCGAATTTGAGGAGGCAGTTTTATTCTCCTGTGAATGCGGCGCGGTTTTTAGCAGAGCTGTTGGAAAGGACATGGCGTGCTGGAGTGTTGCACAAGCACTGCTCCATGAGTGATGAGCGGGATTTCCGACCACTCAACTCCGCTCACATACTTGCTCATCTCTGCTCACGTACTCTGGTTCTTATCAGCCATTCTGTGTCATCGTAGTGCTGCATGGAAGAAGTAGAGCTCTCTCCCTTTCTGGACACCTCCAGAATATGACTTTTTGTTGTTACTTTTACCCCTTTTTCTCCCCAATTGTGTGATACCCAATTGGTAGTTAGTCTTGTCTCATCGCTGCAACTCCCATACGGACTCGGGGGAGAGGCGAAGGTCGAGAGCCGTGCGTCCTCCGAAACCCAACCCAACCAAGCCGCACTGCTTCTTTACACAATGCCCACTTAACCCGGAAGCCAGCCGCACCAATGTGTCGGAGGAAACATCGTACACCTGGCGACCGTGTCAGCTCGAACCCAGATACTCTAGTGGCACAGCTAGCACTGCACCACTCGGGACACTTTTATTTATCTGAAGGATTTCCTGTACTGCCCGCCCTCCCTTCAGGACTTGTTGTTGTCCGACACATATGTAAACCATTTGTTTACTTGTTTGTTTGTTTACTGCTGTAGTCTAGTCTAGTGTTCAATACCCAGTTGGTATTCAATACCCAGTTGGTATTGAATTCATTTTCAAATGGACACAGCCCAAACTACACAGTCAGTAGTGTTATCATCAGGTCAGTTAAACAGTGCTGACTGAATTGATTGATACCTATATATTTTGTTCAGAGTACACACACACACACTTTTGTTAGGCTGCCTCTGTCTGTATTGTTGTAACAACACAGAGCCTGCCCTGTCTCTTTGTATACACTGTAAACCTCCTCTCAGGTCTAGTGATATTGTGGAGAGGAGAGCACTCCAACCTGCCATCTTCACACAAACAAGGTCTTCACTAGAGTAAACCTCTTCAAAAGAGGTGCACTAAATAAGGAATAGGGTGCCATTTGGGACACCAAGGCCAGCATGCCAGGCACTTTGGACCCACTCCAATTTTCTCCAACAGATCCATGGAAGATGCCATTTTCATTGCTATTCTCACGGCCCTAACACATCTGGACAAGAGGAACACCTATGTGATAAGGCTGTTCATTGACTACAGTTCAACATTCAACACTATTGTTCCCTCCAAGCTCGTCACCAAGTCAGAGCCCTGGGTCTGGACACTAACCCCTGCAACTGGATCCTGGACTTTCTGACGGGCAGACCAGTCTGTGAGGATTGGCAACAACACCTCCTCGACACTGACTCTTAACACAGGGGCCCCCCAGGGATGTGACCTCAGCTCTCTGCTATACTTAAGCAATAAGGCCCGAGGAGGTGTGATATATTGGCCATATATCCCAAACCCGAGGAGCCTTATTGCTATTATAAACTGGTTACCAACGTAATGAGAACAGTAAAACTGAAAGTTGTGTTATACCCTAGGTATGCGGTCTGATATACCATGGCTTTCAACCAATCACAATTCAGGGCTCAAACCACCCAGTTTATAAGCCCTGTTTAACCACAACTGTGTGGCTTTGCGTGACACAAACTTCATCATCAAGTAGGCCTGATAACCAACAGCGATGAGTCAGCCTATAGGAGGTAAGTGAACTGGCATTGCGGTGCCACCACAACAACCTCTCCCTCAACGTCTGCATAACAAAGGAGTTGATTGTCGACCTTTCAGAAGCAGAGGAGGGAACAGGACTGCAGTAGTTATAAGTTCCACATCACGAGGACTTGGACAAACAACACCACCACTCTTGTCAAGACGACACAACAGCGTCTCTACTTCCTAAGGCAGCTGAGCATGAGGTCTTATACCAACAGTCTCAGAGATAGTTTCTATCTACAAGCCATCAGAATGCTGAACACTTGAACTGGACTGACCACCTGTTCTGATTCTCCACACTTTAGCACACGCGCACACACACACACATACACACACATCTGCTGCTATCAGACTCTTAGTATGATTGCTGAATACTGCACATTTTAATCACTTTCCCCCAGTCTCCCCTTCCCCAAACTACATGTACAGTTGGAAGTCGGAAGTTTACATACACCTTAGCCAAATACATTTAAACTCAGTTTTTCACAATTCCTGACATTTAATCCTAGAAAAATGTAATGTCTTAAGTCAGTTAGGATCATCACTTTATTTTAAGAATGTGAAATGTCAGAGTAACAGTCGAGAGAATGATTTATTTCAATCACATTCCCAGTGGGTCAGAAGTTTACATACACTCAATTAGTATTTGGTAGCATTGCCTTTAAATTGTTTAACTTGGGTCAAACGTTTTGGGTAGCCTTCCACAAGCTTCCCACAATAAATTGGGTGAATTTTGGCCCATTCCTCCTGACAGAGCTTGTGTAACTGAGTCAGGTTTGTAGGCCTCCTTGCTCACACACGCTTTTTCAGTTCTGCCCACACATTTTTGATAGGATTGAGGTCAGGGCTTTGTGATGGCCACTCCAATACCTTGACTTTGTTGTCCTTAAGCCATTTTGCCACAACTTGGGGTCATTGTCCATTTGGAAGACCCATTTGCGACCAAGCTTTAACTTCCTGACTGATGTCTTGAGATGTTGCTTCAATATATCCACATAATTTTCCATCCTCATGATGCCATCTATTTTGTGCACCAGTCCCACCTGCAGCAAAACACCCCCACAACATGATGCTGCCACCCCGTGCTTCACAGTTGGGATGGTGTTCTCCGGCTTGCAAGCCTCCCCCTTTTTCCTCAAAACATAACGATGGTCATTATGGCCAAGCTGTATTTTTGTTTCATCAGACCAGAGACTATTATCCAAAAAGTACTGTCTTTGTCCCCATGTGCGGTTGCAAACTGTAGTCTGTCTTTTTTATGACGGTTTTGGAGCAGTGGCTTCTTCCTTGCTGAGCGGCCTTTCAGGTTATGTCGATATAGGACTCATTTTACTGCGGGTATAGATACTTTTGTACCTGTTTCCTCCAGCATCTTCACAAGGTCCTTTGCTGTTGCTCTGGGTTTGATTTGCACTATTCGCACCAATGTACGTTCATCTCTAGGAGACAGAACGCGTCTCCTTCCTGAGCGGTATGACGGCTGCGTGGTCCCATGGTGTTTATACTTGCGTACTCTTGTTTGTACAGATGAACGTGGTGCCTTCAGGCATTTGGATATTGCTCCCAAGGATGAACCAGACTTATGGAGGTCTACAATTTATTTTCTGAGGTCTTGGCTGATTTTCTTTTGATTTCCTATGCTGTCAAGCAAAAAGGCACTGAGTTTGAAGGTAGGCCTTGAAATGCATCCACAGGTACACCTCCAATTGACTCAAATGATGTCAATTAGCCTATCAGAAGCTTCTAAAGCCATGATGTCATTTTCTGGAATTTTCCAAGCTGTTTAAAAGCACAGTCAACTTACTGTATGTAAACTTCTGTAATTGTGATACAGTGAATTATAAGTCAAATAATCTGTCTGTAAACAATTGTTGGAAAAATGACTTGTGTCATGCACAAAGTAGATGTCCTAACCGACTTGCCAAAACTATAGTTTGTTAACAAGAAATTTGTGGAGTGTTTGGAAAAACGAGTTTTAATGACTCCAACCTAAGTGTATGTACAGTGGGGAAAAAAAGTATTTAGTCAGCCACCAATTGTGCAAGTTCTCTCACTTAAAAAGACGAGAGAGGCCTGTAATTTTCATCATAGGTACACTTCAACTATGACAGACAAAATGAGGAAAAAAAATCCAGAAAATCACATTGTAGGATTTTT
>QNTS01000092.1:1108978-1121770 GCA_003317085.1 Hucho hucho
TGACCAAATACTTATTTTCCACCATAATTTGCAAATAAATTCATTAAAAATCCTACAATGTGATTTTCTGGATTTTTTTTCCTCATTTTGTCTGTCATAGTTGAAGTGTACCTATGATGAAAATTACAGGCCTCTCTCATCTTTTTAAGTGAGAGAACTTGCACAGTTGGTGGCTGACTAAATACTTTTTTTCCCCACTGTAAACTTCCGACTTCAACTGTAAATATTTGACTATAAATTGTGTCTTCTGTATTATACTTATGCTCAAGTGTTTATTCTATTCTACTGAGCAATTTACTTTATGTTCGTATATGCTGTATACCATGTGTAACCCGTACATACGACTAAAAACGTATGTATTTTTGGATCAACGTCCAATACTTCTCTATTCTTTGTCTAGTCTCAGTGGCTACTACTGTCACGACTTCAGCCAAGGTCGGTCCCTCTCCTTGTTCGGGCGGCTTTCGGCGGTCGACGTCACCGGTTTTCTAGATGCCTCTGATCTACTTTTTAATTTTCTATGTTTTTGTCTTCATTATACACACCTGGTTTCCAATCACTTAATTATTTGTTCCTTATTTAAACCCTCTGTTTCCCTCATGGTTTTGTGTGTGTGTTTGTTCATTGTTAGATGATCTTTATTTTTGTGTGCTTGTATATTACTACCATTTTGGTCGGTTGTAATTTTGAGTAAATATACGTGATTACTCATCTCCGTTGTCCTGCGCCTGACTCCTCTTCACCAGCTACACACAGGATCATTGACAACTACACGTCTGCTGGTCCCACTATAAACAAACTACAACTTACAGGCTTCATGAAACATTTATTAAGTCTTCATGAAGATGACATGGGTGCTTCACAAGTCATGTTTGAGCAAAGTCACACTACAGTAGCTACACGTCTGTTTTGCCTCGTAATCGTAGACGAAGACGGACTAGACACTCAGTAGAATCCAATGAAGCGAATGGCCCTTTGCAAAGCACGCACATGCACGGAAGTATGCAGTGGGTTAACGAATGCACAGATACACAAGACGAATGCTCAGACACACAAACATGTTTGGCCACATACCAGCTTCGACTTACATATGCTGGTACTGATGTTGGAGATTAAATGTCAAGTGCGGTAGTAAAGGCGCACTATCCTCCAGCTATAATATACAATTGAAAAAACTGGAAGTGTATTGTATTACACTTCACACTCTGATCTTTGAGCAGATTCTGCGCTGCTTTTTTGAGTGGTGCATACTTGCCATGTTTGGTAATGCCATTTGATTGATTTAGTGGAAATAGTTAAGCCTAAAGCCTGGCTGTTTTAGAATCTTGTCTGTTATGACCAACTGTTCCGGAATGTTGTTCTGAGGAGAACAGAGCACACCACTTGCCATCCATGTGGGATTTGATTTAGTTGCAATTGTTCTATACAACTTCTATGGAACTGGTTGTTCTGATAGTCCAGTAGATACGCTCCCAAAAAAATACCTTATTGTTCACTTTGAGGAGAGCAGAGTCCATAAAAGGAATGGCCTTAGAACTTCTATGGAACTGGTCTAGAATGTTGTTCTGAGAACAGCAGAACACACCAGTCAGTCTCTAAGTCATTTCCTTCATTAATCTCCACCAGACAACAACATGGCCATCTGGCTGTTATACAGTCTGCTTCGTCCAGGGTCTGAGGCTGTCTGTCATTTTCTCATTAGTAATGAAATAGTCTGTCCTCTGGTCAGGGGTCAAGCTATTTTCCCAGGGTGTGTGTGTGTGTGTGTGCGTGTGAGAGAGAGAAAGGCGGAAATCCAGAGCCTGTAGTCATGATGTGTGTTCAGTGTAAACCATTGGATGTGGACAAAATCACTTACAGACACTGGCTTGTTGCCTGTATGGCGTGTAGAGGGAGTGTGTGCAGCAGAGGAATGTTCTCGAGGTCAACGACCTCACTAAGCTAACTGCAGGCTATCTAAACGTCACTTAGCTAGCCCAAAGCTAGCCTAATGCTGACTGTAGGCTAAACTTCTAAACTTCCTTTGAGCCAGCCCATGCATATAAGCCTACAATGCGGTTGTGTTGTTTTGCTGCAGTGTGCTCATATACAATTCACATTCGCCTAGTCTCTTCCCCACTGCCGCTGTGTCTGAAAACACAAGCGTCTGTGAATTTTGCCTATCTGCACAGTGCGAGAAATAGTGAGCCTCCTCTCTCAATCAGTTCCTGTACGGAGGAATAGTGGAGTAAGGAAGAAGCGTGGGCCTTCTCTGTCTCTGACCCCATTTCTTTGTATTGTCTATGATTATGAGTTGTGTTCTGACGCGTTGTCAGATCCAATAAGGGAAGCAGACAGACAGACAGGCAACATAATGCTGTCTTATTGATGTCCACTTAATCACTGAGCCAGTCGCAATAAGGTTATGAACAGCATGAGAAAGGGAGGGAGAGATAGACCAGAGATGGTTGTGGGCTACATCCCAATGGCACCCTATTCCCTATATAGCACACTACTTTTGACCCTATATAGTGCACTATATAGGTAATAGGGCGCCATTTGGTACACAAATTGGTCTATAATGTTGTATTGTAACCTACAGTCAATGTAGGTTTAACCCTCTACTCCAGGTTGTGTATAGTTACAGAAATGTAAATTCCCAGTAACACCTGTAAATATATAGATTTCCTGGTAAATCTGTACATTTACCAGTACGAAGGGGGAATGTATAGATTTTCAAAAAAAATTGTAGATATCCCGATTTCCCATTTATAGCCTAGAAGACATCTCAAGAATGTCCACTTTTGGAAAGCTACAAGGTTTTCTCATCTTCTCTAACCATATACTGTATATCATACCCGATTTGTGTTTCCAGACATTTCTGGATTAGATGTCTAGATTTCGTGCTGTAAATCTTATGACATGGTGATGGTGAATGTTGTATTCAACTTCACCCAGGTCACACCACTCTGTCACAACAGAGTGTATACTTACATTTCTCTCTCTTCTTTCTCTCTCTCTTCCCACCTCCCTTTCTCCTGTCTCTCTCTCTCTCGCTCTCTCTCCATCGCTCTTCTCTCTCTTTCAAATTCTAAAATGCTTTATTGGCATGACAAAAGTACTTGCATTGTCAGAAAAACAATGTTGAACAATTCAACAGGACATAGACGACATGTAGAAACATTAATCTGAAATAGAGTAGGTAATTAACATATAATACTAATACATTTATTCAACTTCAATATAGCACTTTTCAAAGAATCTCAAAGTGCTTCAAAGCACAAAAAAACAACATAACATCATGAGATGGACAGTCGTTAGAAAGTTCATGGCTTGAGTGGTCGTCTGAGGGAGGTGGTCAAGTGGTAAGAAAAAGTCCGGAGTCAGGCAGGAAGTGCGGTCTCATCAAGGTGTCTCGCTGTCTCTGGCTTATCCGTAGTAGACCTCGGATTAAGTTTGAGCTAAGCCACTGCGGTCCATGGACTCCGTTGTAGGTAGCTAGCTAGCTAGCTACTCCTTCACTACTATCAAAATGAAGGGGCACACACTTAGGTGACGACAGCAGTTACGTGGTGCCAGAAAGCCCACCACATGTCAATAATAATTCAATATCTCCCGCCCTCTCTTCTCTAGCTCAGTGTGAACGTATGATAACATTATGAAATGTGTAACCTTACATGTTGCTCGCTCTCTCTCCCTCCCCTCCAGCTGAGTGCCAACGTGTTGATCTTCCTCTGCACCAACATGATAGGTATCTGTACCCACTACCCTGCTGAGGTATCTCAGAGACAGGCCTTTCAGGAGACCAGGGGGTACATCCAGGCCCGGCTCTACCTACAGAGAGAGAACCAGCAACAGGTAGGCTACACACACACACATACAGGCAAACATTTACACAAGCCATTACACTTGTTGACCTAACTATATTTTCAAATTATTGTGGGTCAACAATATAGAGTATTTCTGAATGCCTCTATACTCTACCAACATGTTCCCACGCAGTATTCCAACGAATGACTGGCGCTCAAGGCAGTGACTCATTGAGGTTTCTAGCTGTTGAAATACATGAAAGGGAATGGGTTGAGTGCTTTTCTCTCACTTCTCTGTCTCTCTCTCTCTGTCTATCATACACATTCTCCAGGAGCGCCTGTTGCTGTCGGTGCTGCCGAGGCACGTTGCCATGGAGATGAAGGCAGATATCAACGCCAAGAAGGAAGATATGATGTTCCACAAGATCTACATCCAGAAACATGACAACGTCAGGTAACCATGGACACACACCCTTTCACTCTGCTGTAACCATGGACACACTGACCATTTCACTCTCTTCCGCAACAAGTGGTGCTGAGGTCAAAATGGGACACACTGTATTGGCTCAAATGACAAAACTGTCACAGTTCCTCAAATCCTCTTAATGCACATTAAAGGAAATGATCCAAGGTCCCTCCCTGGGACTGCTTCCTCCAATGAACTTTGAGAGGAATTAAGGAAACAAGTATGGAGGAAGCAAGGATATAAAAGCCAGTAACGTTTTCAGACACTGCCTTGGGCTCATATCCAAAAAGTGTCTGAGTAGGAATGCTGATCTAGGATCAGTCCATGCTATCTTATTAAGTATTAACTAAAACGCTAAACTGATCCTAGGTCAGCACTCTTACTCTGAGATGCTATGTGGATATGGGCCCTGGACTACCGGATCTAACACCACCAGCCTCTTGACCCAGATATTAGTCTAAACTCTCTTCAATCACCATAAAGATGTGTTGAATTAAAATGGTGACACTCCCCAGACATTCTCTCTCTGTCTTCTCTCATGTTGTTGTTGTTGTTATTATTATTGAGTCAGAACATTGATAAAGAGGGCAACAGCGCCATCTGTCATCTCTCCACTAGAAGTGTCAACATTCCAGTTGTTTTTCCTCTTCCTTGTAATTATTATCACAAATTAGAAAATGAGAATCGTGCTGAGATGTCTTTACTGGGGAGGGAGGGAGGACTGAAGGTGACCTATATGAGCCCAGTCGAAAAGCTGAACAGAATAAATGGCTCTCTATCTCAAAAAGAGATGGAGGAAGGGAGCAGACAGGCTGGTAGGCGCTGGACCATGCTAATGATGGGTTATTGATCTATCTCTCTGTCTCTCCCTCTTCCCCCTCTCTCTCCCTCTTTCATTCTCTCTTTTTCTCCCTCTGTCATCCAATCTTTCTTACTCCTGCTTTCTCTTTCTCTCTTGCTCTCTCTTTGTCTTTCTTTCTCTCTCCATCTCTCTCCATCCAACAGTATACTGTTTGCAGACATCGAAGGATTCACCAGCCTGGCATCACAATGCACCGCGCAAGAGTTGGTCATGACACTGAATGAACTTTTCGCTCGCTTCGACAAACTAGCTTCGGTGAGCAGTTAGACATCATATAATCAGTCACTTTAACCACATTCGTCAGATTTCAAACATACTATAGATGTACTCTTTACTATTAAATTGTGGATTTTGCATCACCCATAGTGACGTGTAATTCATTGGCTACTGGCCACTTACATTTGTGTTGTGTAATGCTCCATAATACAGTTAACATTTAACGTATAAACTACTCCCTAACCCTGAGCCTGTGGGTGTTTGCTGCTTATGGTTGTGTGTCCTATAGGAGAACCACTGTTTGAGGATCAAGATCCTTGGGGACTGCTACTACTGTGTGTCTGGGCTGCCTGAACCCAGGGCTGACCACGCACACTGCTGTGTGGAGATGGGAGTGGACATGATAGAGGCCATCTCGTGAGTCACACACACTAATGAATAACCTACTTTGAATTAGTAAGAAGCACATTTTGGCTTGTCTAGAATCTATCGTAACAGGTTTTTTTTTTCGGTGTGTGTGTGTCTGCGCTAGCGTCTGTGTGTCTAACTGTGTGTGTGTTTGTCTCCCTGCAGGCTGGTGAGAGAGGTCACAGGGGTCAATGTGAACATGCGTGTGGGTATCCATAGCGGCCGGGTCCACTGTGGGGTGCTGGGACTCAGGAAGTGGCAGTTTGACGTGTGGTCCAACGATGTCACTCTAGCCAATCACATGGAGGCAGGGGGTGCGGCAGGGTAAGCCCCTCTCACCACCAACACACCATAGAAAACTCCTATAGGGTTGCACTTGATCTACTGTTAACCATTTAGTTGACCATGCAAGTTCAAGCCTTTATTGTCCATTTGTTTGTAAAAAATAAACATTTGTCTTTGGCTTACAGGCATATGGCTCAGACGCATCACAATTAAACACAAATAGAGGATAAAACACAAGCTTGATAATACAATAAATCTAACTAGATGTGGGGCGTCATAATAAAGTGTTAGTATTGATTACACTCTTGCTGGTATTGCAGTCCTCGAGATTCAAAATGTCATCTGATGAACTGTGTCAATGTGACCCCTTGTCCTTGTGTGTATGTGTATGTTACTAGGCGTATCCACATCACCAAGGCCACCCTACAGTACCTGAATGGGGACTATGAGGTGGAGCCGGGGTTCGGAGGGGACAGGAATGCCTATCTGAAGGAGAACAACATCGAGACGTTCCTGGTGCTGGGGTGCAGCCAAAAACGGGTCTGTTGTTTATTTAACGAGTTAAATCAACCGTTTTTCATTTATACTAAGAAAAATAATAGTTTATAGTCCAGTGTCTGTTTCAGATCACAGAAATTCTTCATTGCCTTTAGTTATCCATTTATTCATTAATTTCCTCTTTTTCTCCTGGATGGTACTTATCATTAATTATTCATTGTATTATCAAAAAGAATGTGTATTGTTCAAAATCTGTCAGAATCTATGTTGGTAATAGTATAGAATTTTTGGGGAATAAAAAGTACTGTATAACAACATTAAAATGTCCAGTGTGAATAAGGTTCATTGGTGTGGTCATTTCCCTCCCTGCAGAAAGAGGAGAAGGCAGCGATGGCCAAGAGTGCCATGATGCAGCGGGTACGTGCCAACTCCACTGAGGGCCTGATGCCACGCTGGGTACCCGACACAAGGTTCTCCAGGACCAAGGACTCCAAGGTCTTCAGACAGATGGTGAGAAACTGATGACCTGAAATGGTCTGAGAGCAAATGATTGCTCTATATAGCTTGGATTCCATCCAATTGGAAACAGATTTTCATGCGAATATTCTAAAATCTGCATAAAGAAAATATGTGCATTTTCCCACTAGAGGTATTTCCACCAAACTGACTTGTTGCGGGAAAAAAATCAGTGCGTGATTACGTGGTGCACACCAAATGTACTTTTTGGCTTAAGTTTACATGTACCGAATAAAATAATCTAAAGTTCAATGTGTTTCCATCGCATTTTCAACTCTACTGTCACAAGAACTGTTGCGTTAAATAGCATATGTGCCTACCCTGGTCTTGGTATGTGCACTCTAGCCAACAGCTTGTAGATAGTGTGGGTAGGCTAGTCTACACAATGAGATTATTATGGATAAGAGAGAGAATGTTTTTATTTGTCTAACCAGAATAAGACCCTCAATATTTATTGGAAAGGAGCATCAAGCTCATCATCGTGCACTTTCACCACCCTGTGAAGTTCATCATAACGTATTTCATCTGTGCCTAACAAACTGCATGGTTTCACGAGTTTTAGTGGGAGGACCACATCATCACTTGACTCCACCATTTTTTGCATAATTAATTGTATCGACACAAAAAGTTCCCACCATGTCGAACAAACAAATTATCTGTCGACATTTATAAAATTGTACCAAAACTTCCTGTTTCCATCACAGCTGTTGTGATTTTTTTTTATTATACGGTATGACTTTACTCACATAAAATATTTAATGTTTTTGTCTCGCAACCTAAGCTTTAATCATGTGTGTAATACAAGCCTCAAGCCTCTAAAACAGCCAATGGAAAACTGAAATCATGTATCGATCAGTATAGATCCAACACCATCACAACAAGTGGGAGCTAGGTACACAGTTCTACTGTGGTTAAAGTGGTAATCCACAGTTGCTATATACATTTTTCAAATTATAAATTAATTATATATATACGCATTTCTTCTTGAAGAATATAACTTATAAACGCCTCATGAGCTCAGTTCAACTGTCATACTCATCATAACCCAAAATATAAGCTTGTTTTACCCCAATGTTTGTAAACAAATTAAATGTAAACAAACATTGTATAGCCTCAAAATATGCATAAAACTATCATTTTGATATCTTGGATGATCAGTCTTTGCATCAATAGCTCTGTCTATGAATTTATATGGTTACATTTCTCTAGGCCCATCCCTCAGCTTTTTACCAAAACAGAGGCAGGGTGTAGCCTTTGTTATTGTTTCAATCGCAGATTGCCCCTTTAATGTACACCCACCACCCAATGGAAGTTAGTGGCCAGTGGCAGACAGCTAGTCTAACACTTGTTATTGACTCTGATATGATTCACAACAACAATGCTTCAGATCTGATCCGTCTAGCAGGGCTGCATCTCCATGATCATTTCTCCTCTCTTCCTGTTCTCAACCTCTCTCCATTCCCCTCTCTTTCCTCACGCCCTACACTTCTTCTCACCCTCTCTCCAAACTCACTTCCCTTCCCCTTCTCAACTTCTGTCATCTTGTTCCTCTCCTTCTCTTCTCTTTTCTCCTCTTCTCATTACCTCTCTTCCCCTCTCTCTCTTTTCTTTTCTGAGGGGTATTGCCCAGGGGGAGGAGGGTGTAATTTTAATCCTACAGCATTAATTAAAACATCAGTCTGGCTCCCAGGGATTAACTGTGCAGATGTCTGAGTCTGGCGGTATGTGTTTTTCACTGGGTACGTGCTTAAAACATCTCTCTCTCTCTCATCCATTCTTCTCTCTCTCATCCGTTCTGCGCTCTCTCTCTCTCTCTCTCTCTCTCTCTCTCTCTCTCTCTCTCTCTCTCTCTCTCTCTCTCTCTCTCTCCTCTCCTCTCCTCTCCTCTCCTCTCCTCTCCTCTCACTTTTCCCAGGGTATCGATGAAACATCCAGACAAGACAAGTGAGTCCTATTTTGGCCCAGTAGTTGTTATCGGGTTACTGTGTGTGTACTCTGTGTTGTTGTAGGCATTGGCCAGTTTGTGTGTGTGTTTAATGTTGTAGTGTAGGCAATTACCCATTGGGGGACTGATTGGCACACTGTTAGTTATTGTTGGAGCTAAGTTTAGAGCAGACTGTTGGTTTTAGAGGGTCAGAGTCAGTCCAGCACTAATTCCCAATTGGCTCTTAATCACTGCCTGTCACAGAGGTAGACCTGGGTTCAAATAGTATTTGTTTTCTTTGAGCAATGTCTGGGATGGAATGGAATAGACTCAAAAGTGTAAAGTCTGCACATCTGTAAACAGGCTAGAATTCAAATACTGTTTGATTTGTGCTTCTATCTCCATGAACCTGTCTGTTGTCCTTGTCTGTCTGTCCATGTGACCCTGTCTGTTGTCCTTGTCTGTCTGTCCCTGTGACCCTGTCTGTTGTCCTTGTCTGTCTGTCTCTGTGACCCTGTCTGTTGTCCTTGTCTGTATGTCCCTGTGACCCGGTCTGTTGTCCTTGTCTGTCTGTCTCCATGACCCCGTCTGTTGTCCTGTCTCCCTGTTTGTAGCCGCTGTGCCCAAGAGGCCCTGAACCCTGAGGATGAGGTGGATGAGTTTCTGGGCCGAGCCATCGACGCCCGCAGCATAGACCAACTCCGTAAAGACCACGTCAAGAAGTTCCTCCTCACCTTCCAGACTAAAGACCTGGAGAACAAGGTCAGAGGAGAAATGTTAACACTGTTTAAATTCAGTATAATGCGTTGTGATTTGTTGATTGAGTCAATGATTCATTGATTGGTTGATTTGACTATTAAAATGCATATAAACCCACTCCAGACCAGGAGACATCACATACATTACAAAATGATAAATAAAGCACAATAAAGCCTGAAGGACCCCATTGTAGTCCTCCTTATTGTGTTAACAGCTTGCTGCTGCAGCTAATAGTTGTACAACCGCTAATTGTATTATTCCTTCTCCCGATGATGTGTTCAGTACTCTAAGAAGGTGGATGATCGTTTTGGAGGCTACGTGGCCTGCGGTCTGTTAGTCTTCTGCTTCATCTGTTTCATCCAGATCATCATTTTCCCCCAGTAAGTCAATATCTTTAATTATACCTAACCTCTCTTCTCATTGTTTTTTAATATATATTTTATTTTGTATTTATTTATTAACCTTTCTAATTGTACCTGCATGAAAGTAAACTAGGCTGCTGGTTGGTCTGGTTGAACCGCTACGGGGTAGCCGGCTCAAAGGACCAAATAAGGGACAGCCTTTTTTGACAGTATTAAACCTATCAAAGAAAATATACTGAATTCATGTGGTAATGTACTGAATAGTAGCCTATGGTAAATTTAATTTGGTGCATTATGGGACTTCCGGTAAGATGTATTCTTCTTCTTCTTCTCCGCAGCACTCCTCTCATGCTGGGTCTTTACATCAGCATCTTCATCATCCTCGTCAACATCCTCTTCATCTGTGCCATCTACTCCTGCATCAAGGTACGGGACAAGGGCCACCATTTTCTAATCGTATAATCACCCTTTCATATCAATGTAGCCAAAAGTTGGCATTTGTTATGATGATGCATTATATTCTTCAAGAATCCATGTGTAAGTAGAATTTAAATTACCATTAAACATATTCCAAGATCCCAGGCTGTATATTTTAGTCTAAGAGGAGGACTAAGAGGAATTATTCTCTTTCTTTATCTCACTCGGTCTCTCTGCCCCCCTCCTCCCAGCTCTTCCCGGCTGCATTGCAGATGGTGACTAAGAAGATAGTCCAGTCTCGTACCAATAGTACCCTGGTGGGGGTCCTAACCATCATACTCCTCTTCATGTCTGCCTTCGTTAACATGGTAGGGACCACTATTTGCTGTACAATAACAGTGTAGTTAGAATTGCAGGTAATAAAATGTTTCCTTTTTAAAACATTGTACAGTACTGTGGCATAGGTTTTTGTGACAAGCTATCAGTAGAAGATGATAGAGCGCCGTGTTGCACAAACATTGTGAATAATTCTCCCGATAGTGCCTGCAACGGTAGTGGTTCAGTTTGACATCCGTGTGTTGGGTTTCTCTGTTGGTTGACATGTGTATCTCTCCCTTTAGTTTACCTGTGACAGAGAGGGCCTGGTGGACTGTGTGGTGCGTGAGCGTAACCTGTCCTCCAGTTTGGTGACTCTGTGTCTACTACACAACCTGACACAGTCAGCACAGGACGGACTGACCCTGTGCCCCAGCCAGCCCATGCCATGCCATTTCCCTGAGGTGAGCCCAGCAGGGACGCTAGTGGTGTGAGTGCGGTGTGAAAACTGTATGTTATAACATTGTTATAACTTGCTACACCCCCCCCCTCCTCCTCCAGTATTTCTGCTACAGTGTTCTCCTGACCCTGCTGGCCTGCAGTGTGTTCCTCCACATCAGCAGTATAGGCAAGCTGGCCCTGATGGTGCTCATCCAGGTCACCTTCTTGCTGCTCGTGGAGTGGCCCCAGGTGGCCCTGTTCGACAACGCAGATCTGCTGCTCACCGCCAACACCCTGTGAGTTAACACACACACACCCAGTCACTAACTGTAGCCTACTGTTCGCCCACCGCATAATATTTGTTCAAGTAGTACTTGTTTTTGTTCAAATACTTAAGCTGCACTAGTTGATGAAGTTGCATGGAATAGTCCCGAAAGTGCAAACCCTGACCATGTGGTACTCAAGGCAGGTTGAATCACGTTGCAGTCCACATTACAAGCTTTAGAGCGCAAATATACAATTCTAGTCAATGTGAACTTGTGTCTACCTTTGTGGTGTGCAAAGCATAAATGTCTTGTCAAGTGTTGAAGGTATTTAATCAATTTGTGTTTTGTTTTTGCCCTTAGCTCTTTCACACCTTTGAATGAGTCTCTAGATTGGTTTCCTAGTTTCAATGAAACAGTTACAGAGACGTGGTAAGTTCATTGTTATCTTTTGGTCTTCTCTTTAAGTATTTTGGTCAATGTAGTGTTACCATGTCCATGTTAGTGTGCATGTCTACTCTTAGACTGAGTCCATCCTCCCCCTGTCTCCTCCTCAGCCAGGAGTGTGATTGATTGATTACAGTGGCAGTTCATGCCCATCAAGTTTAGGGAGACCAATTTTTTTTTTTATGAGCATGGCCTCATTAAATTCACCCAGCTCAGTGTAACATCGATAGGTTTAGGCTACTACAGTACATGATACTAAATGTTCCCCTACAGTATACCTACCCATCATGGGGTTGCTACAACCTAGCCTACAAATGAACGTTTGTAACGTAGGTGCACAGGTCGATAGACAAATTGCAGAAGTCAAGGTGACATACAGTGACACAAACAATACCGCCTTGCACACTCTTGCCTGCATGTAGCAGGTGTAATTATTAGTCCAAACAGTTGCACATTCCATTTGCAACTGAAACAAGAGATTCTATTGGACAAATACAGGTAGGTCTGTTTAATTAAGAAACCTTTTGCAACAGAATCATCGGAATGAATACACCCCTGATCACCCGCAAACACAGTTCACTTTCATAGCAGCCACATACAGCATCATCGCTTTGCTCGTTGTATACAGTGGGGAAAAAAAGTATTTAGTCAGCCACCAATTGTGCAAGTTCTCTCACTTAAAAAGATGAGAGAGGCCTGTAATTTTCATCATAGGTACACTTCAACTATGACAGACAAAATGAGGAAAAAAAATCCAGAAAATCACATTGTAGGATTTTTTATGAATTTATTTGCAAATTATGGTGGAAAATAAGTATTTGGTCA
>QNTS01000092.1:1122885-1156640 GCA_003317085.1 Hucho hucho
TGACCAAATACTTATTTTCCACCATAATTTGCAAATAAATTCATTAAAAATCCTACAATGTGATTTTCTGGATTTTTTTTCTTCATTTTGTCTGTCATAGTTGAAGTGTACCTATGATGAAAATTACAGGCCTCTCTCATCTTTTTAAGTGAGAGAACTTGCACAATTGGTGGCTGACTAAATACTTTTTTTCCCCACTGTAAGTCATTCTCGCATCTACGCACTCTCCTTCTCTAACTTTTCCCTCAAAAAAACTCTCCAATCCAAACCTTTATACCATAAGGATACTGCTACAGCCTACATCATTGTCACCATATTAACGTCATAGTCAACAAACTAGAACTAACGCGTTAGTTAACCCACAATCCAATCCATGTGTCAAATCATGCAGTGCATGTAGCGCAAGCAGTTTAGCAGTTAAACCGGCAGGCCCCGGTGGCAATACATTTATAAAACTGAAAGCTTACCTTGACATAGAAGAGTTGCGGTGTTGGATAGCCATAGCCAGCTAGCTAACTTAAACAGCATTCCTCTTTGTTTGAGTCAGGTTGTTGAGTAGGCTAAATCATCTGCATTAGCTAAGCTAAAGGTAAACTAAAAAGAAACAAAACATGAAATATAGCTAGCTCTCTCTCTCTGCTGCTTCTTAATTTTTGAAGAATAATTTGTTGTTTCTCTCTTTTTGAGTCATGTACTCACCACATTTTATGCACTGCAGTGCTAGCTAGCTGAAGTTTACCGGTATGCTTTCAGTACTAGATTTATTCTCTGATCCTTTGATTGGATGGACAAGATGTTAGTTCATACTGCAAGCGATCTTATACTGTGAGGGAAAAAAGTATTTGATCCCCTGCTGATTTTGTATGTTTGCTCACTGACAAAGAAACGATCAGTCTATAATTTTAATGGTAGGTTTATTTGAACTTATTTCCATCATTAAAATGCATATCAATTTATAAAATTTTTCACATGCATTTTTCTGAATTTATTTGTTGTTATTCTGTCTCTCACTGTTCAAATAAACCTACCATTAAAATTATAGACTGATCATTTCTTTGTCAGTGGGCAAACGTACAAAATCAGCAGGGGATCAAATACTTTTTTCCCTCACTGTAGGTTGGAGGACGTCCTCCAGGAGTTGTCATAATTACTGTGTAAGTCTATGGAAGGGGGTGAGAACCATGAGCCTCCTAGATTTTGTATTCAAGTCAATGTACACAGAATAGGATGGAAATTTGCTTTTTTTTAATGTTTCACTATTTGTATTTTTCTGAAAATGGTCCTCCCCTTCCTCTTCCAAGGAGCCTCCACTGATTGATTGCTTGATTCATTGCTTGATTGATTGTAGTCCTGTCTCCCTCCCCCCAGCCAGGAGAGTGTGACCAAGGTGTCTCTAAAGGTCATGACCCCTATCATCCTGACGGTGTTCGTCCTGGCTCTGTACCTACACGCTCAGCAGGTTGAGTCCACTGCACGCCTCGACTTCCTGTGGAAGCTGCAGGTAGGACCTGGCACCACATACCTACACACTCACTAGGGTTGTGAACGTTTAGAAATTGGGATCCTTAACGTTAAGTTTATTATTAATTTTTTTTCCCACAAAGGGTTTTTGTGGGGGAAAAAGACAAGAGATACAGATTACCAATACCTATGCACACTATGGTTCTTTCTGCTTGCCCCCTCCTCTCTCTCCCCTCCTCCTTGTGCTGGCAGCATTGCATTACTGGAAACCAAGACAGTTCTCAGGGATGGCCTGGGTGTCGCATCGTCTGGGGCAATTTTAGCTAACCCTTTCCTATCCTGGCATGTTAATTCTCCTAACTTTCCACGTTAATTTCCCTAACCTGCTTTATGAATTCTCCTAACCTGCTACGAAAAGTCACTTCTGCTAGTCAAAACCGGCAGACCTGCCCTGAGAACAGTCTTGGTTCCCACTAATGCTAATGGTGCGAGTGTGTGTTCAGTCTTCGGTCTGTTGCGTGTAAAATATCCTAACTTATTCATTGATAATAGGCCCTGCTTTACTGAAGTTGCGAGACATTGCAAGCCAAGAAATCGCAAGATACAGCATTCCATTGCGAGATACAGCTTTTGATTGCCGATAGATAGGCCTAGTGCACAGTTCTGACTCTGTCTGCCTGGTGGCCGACCTGCCTATACTGTGCCCATATGCCCCTCCCCTCTCTCTCCGTCCCTCGCTAGCTCGCTATGAAAGACACGAGTGTCTGTGTTCTCTGAGGTACGGCAACTAATCAGTCTCCTGTGTTTCCAAAATTCTGAATCTTGACACTGAGAAATGGGGTCTGTGCAATGAATAAATTATTTTGGAGAGTCCACCACTGCATCGTCGTCGTTAACAGTTGGAAAAACGGCAGAGAAAGGCAAGCGACAGCAGCGAAGTCCTGTATGGAAATACTTTGAGAAGTTAAATGAGAAGGAAATGCAAACTTTGCGAGGTGGAAGTGAGGTACAGTAATGGTAGTACATGTGCAATGCTTAACCATCTGAAAGGGAAGCACCGTGAGACCAAACTGTAGCTGGCAGCTGCATTTTGAAATCATGTGGCATTTTATGCATTTTCTTATAATTTTAACAGAAAAACTACAAAAAGATTGCTCTTTAAACGTTAAGAAAAAATAATAAAATCACATCCCTCACACACACACACACACATGCCTCGACTTCCTATGGAAGCTAGGTAGGACCTGGCCCCCCCCCCCCCCCACACACACGTCCAACAGGTGGAGTCCACATGCCTCGGTTGTTGTATCTGGTGACATCACTCAGCAGACCTCAGCCTTTCTCTGTAGATAGTGGTTGCAACAGAGTGACTTTTAATCTCGACTCTGGTCTATGTTCAGTGGAAAACTAAACGCCAATCAGCATTTTGGGTTCCTCTCAATACCTATAGACAGACAGCAATGAGGTTGACCTATTAATCATTTTGTCACTTTCTCATCCCTTTTAACAAACCGTTTCCCCATTCCCCGGTGTCTGTCCCCTCCAGGCTACAGAGGAGAAAGAGGAGATGGAGGAGCTTCAGGCCTACAACCGCCGCCTCCTCCACAACATCCTGCCTAAAGACGTGGCCGCCCACTTCCTGGCACGGGAGCGGCGTAACGACGAGCTCTACTACCAGTCCTGTGAGTGTGTGGCCGTCATGTTTGCCTCCATCTCCAACTTCTCTGAGTTCTACGTGGAGCTGGAGGCCAACAACGAGGGAGTGGAGTGTCTCAGGCTGCTCAACGAGATCATCGCTGACTTTGACGAGGTGAGAGAGAATAATCTGTATAAATAAAGGAAGGGAAAGGTCGGGGAGGGAGGAGAGGAGGAATGGGGGAGGGAGGAGAGACAACGAGGGGATGGAGTCTTTGAGATTACCGAACGAGATCATCGCAGACTTTTACGAGGTGGGAGAAGGGGGGAGATAGGAGGTGGGAGGGGAGAAAGGGGTGGTCTGGAATAAAATCCACAGTCACCAGGAGAGAAAGAATAGCGATTGATATAGTTGAGTCGTTCTATGAATAGAGTACATTTTTTGAAGTGTAACTTGCACCTAATTTTTAACATTCTGTCATTAAAAAAATCATATTTATCCATCTCAAGGGGCTAATAATTTAAAAAAGACTACAGTAGCTACAGTTTAGCATAACAGGGTTGAGGTTTTTATCTTAAATCAGCCATAATTTCCTTGTCACTGGGAACTTGCTGTGTGCAACAGGAAGGGGCAATTGTATGCTTCACCAAAAATGTTAAATATATTTTTAAAATCTAGCCTTATCTAGTTGTCTGTTCTTTCGACCAATCTAATAAAAAAATGTAACTTGACCCAACTATTCTGCTCCTGCTGGCTTTCGCAGATTCTGCCATCACTCTCCTGAAGTTGCCGGTAATAGGCTACGCGAGGAGTCGGCGACCTTTCTAATGTGGAATGCCAATTTATTTGACCATTTCTACTCATCTATGTGCCAGTTATGGTTTTCATATGCACATTTTCGTTTAAACAGTTTAATTTAATTTGTAATAACGTCTTCATATTGCAAAATCATTTTCATGTGGTTAATCAAAATTCTATCCAAATCTAAATGAAAATGATAAAAACCTAGAAAGTTATTTCTATTGCCATTGCCAACTATGTAAAAATAGCCTACATAAAAGCCAACACATAAAAACATTGTAGCCTGAATAACTATTACAATTCTCAATGGATGTAAAAACATACTTTGTTTGCTTCCTGTTTGAGGTAAAGAAAACATTACTTTGAGAAGCTCCACAGGTCAGTCATTAGTGGTGGTGCGTTCTACGCCAATCAGAAATACTATCAGATCCCCAAATGGGCACATTTATATGCCTACATTTATGTGCAGGCCAGGTAGCCTATAGGCCTACTTCTATGTACGCGCCTCCTAACTCAACATGGACATTAGCGCTCCAAACAAAAGACAATTAGTAAATTGACAAAACTCGTAAATGGAATGAAATGAGATGGGCGCAAATATACATACAGTACCAGTCAAAGTTTGGACACACATACTCAATCTAGGGTTTTTCTTTATTTTTTACTATTTTCTATATTGTACATTGTAGAATAATAGTGAAGACATCAAAAGTATGAAATAACACATATGGTATCATGCAGTAACCAAAAAAGTGTATATTTTATATTTGAGATTCTTCAAAGTAGCCACCCTTTGCCTTGATGACAGCTTTGCACACTCTTGGCATTCTCTCAACCAGCTTCATGAGGTAGTCACCTGGAATGCATTTCAATTAACAGGTGTTAATGCGTTTGAGCCAATCAGTTGTGTTGTGACAAGGTAGGGGTGGTATACAGAAGATAGCCCTATTTGGTAAAAGACGAGGAGTCCATCATTACTTTAAGACATGAAGGTCAGTCAATCCGGAACATTTCAAGAATTGTGAACATTTCTTCAAGTACAGTCGCAAAAACCATCAAGCGCTATGATGAAACTAGCTCTCATGAGGACTGCCACAGGAAAGAAAGACCCAGAGTTACCTCTGCTGCAGAGGATATGTTCATTAGAGTTAACTGCACCTCAGATTGCAGACCAAATAAATGCTTCACAGAGTTCAAGTAACAGACACATCTCAACATCAACTGTTCAGAGGAGACTGTGTGAATCAGGCCTTCATGGTCGAATTGCTGCAAAGAAACCACTACTAATGGTCACCAATAAGAAGAAGAGACTTGCTTGGGACAAGAAACACGAGCAATGGATATTAGACTGGTGGAAATCTGTCCTTTGGTCTGATGAGTCCAAATTTGAGATTTTTGGTTCCAATCGCCGTGTCTTTGTGAGACGCAGAGTAGGTGAACGGATGATTTCTGCATGTGTAGTTCCCACCGTGAACCATAGAGGAGGAGGTGTGATGGTGTGTGGGTGCTTTGCTGGTGACACTGTGGGTGATTTACTTTCAAGGCACACTTAACCAGCATGGCTACCATAGCATTCTGCAGTGATACACCATCCCATCTGGTTTGCGCTTAGTGGGACTATCATTTGTTTTTCAACAGGACAATGACCCAACACACCTCCAGGCTGTGTAAGGGCTATTTGACCAAGAAGGAGAGTGATGGAGTGCTGCATCAGATGACCTGGCTTCCACAATCACCCGACCTCAACCCAATTGAGATGGTTTGGGATGAGTTGGACCTATAGTGTAGAAAATAGTACAAATTAAGAAAAACCCTTGAATGAGTAGGTGTGTCCAAACTTTTGACTGGAACTATATATTTGTTACTGCTCGACTAAAACAATGTCGGTCAACCAACAGCCTAACAAGCAGATAATCGACCAGTCAACTAATTGGGGTCAGCCCTAAGGCTATCTATCTATGGTTTGACATGTTATGCCCGACGTGCTCAGTTTTCCACCAGAAAATTGCCAAAAAGAGTCGAACCAGCTCACCTACACTATGATTTGAATATATGTTCAATGTTTTAGATAATTTTTTTAAAGGAATAGTTTCAAATTTTACAGTTAAGTGGATTCAAATCTTCTTAGAAGTTGGAAAAACATAACGAGGGACAAAATGCCGCTGTATTCATATAAAAAAATCTAATTTATTGAATGTTTCATGTGGTCTATTTTAAACAGGAATTCATTTAATATAACAGGCGTTTAAAATTCAATATTGGTGCACAATTTCTACCTAAAATATCAAAGGGATGCAAAATGTACTCTATTTGTGGAACGACCCAGCTATTATAGTATGGTTTGTTATTGTGTGCGTTTTGGCACTGCTTGTAACTCTCTCCCTTTCCACCGATGACTCTCCTTTGTCTACCCCCCCAACCGCCCAGATCATCAGTGAGGACAACTTCCGTCAACTGGAAAAGATAAAGACCATCGGTAGTACCTACATGGCTGCCTCTGGCCTCAACGACTCTACCTACGACCGTGAGGGACGATCACACATCCTGGCTCTGGCAGACTATGCTATGAGACTCAGGGAACAGATGAAGTACATCAACGAACACTCCTTCAATAACTTCCAGATGAAGATAGGTGAGTCCCTGGACCTATAGTAGAGATGGGGTGGTAGTAGTAGTAGTAGTAGTATTAGGAGTAGGACTAGCCATGAGACTCAGGGAACCGATGAAGTACACCTACAAACACTCCTTCAATAACTTCCAGATGAAGATAGATGAGTGGTATTACATGTGTGGCAAAGTGTCCCTTTGTAAAGACAACACACAGAGTAAGAATCAATTCTGGTTAGGGCTGCAGTAGTCTATCATTAGTTGACTATTTGAATCAGATGTGTTGTACTGGAACAAAAGCCGGGACATGTTGCAGCGCTCTAGGACAACATTTACAGGTTTACTTCTAGATGGGTGAAGTAGTGCAATGCAGGCGGGCCGGTTGACTGTGTCTTGTTTCCTCATGCAGGTCTCAACATGGGTCCGGTGGTGGCAGGGGTGATCGGGGCCAAGAAGCCCCAGTATGACATCTGGGGGAACACTGTCAACGTGGCCAGTCGTATGGACAGCACCGGAGTCCCAGACTGCATACAGGTATATACACCTACCTTGCCTGATTTAAGAATTACTGTACATATCTTTGGTATCCACTGTATGTTAGACATGTTTTTGAGAGTCATACAATGTTCACCCATTTAAATGCTATATTAATCTGCCAATGTAATTCATTGGATCATGGTCCCCCTTTTGCTGCTATAACAGCCTCCACTCTTCTGGGAAGGCTTTCCACTAGATGTTGGAACATTGGGGAACCTGCTTCCATTCAGCCACAAGAGCTTTAGTGAGTTCGAGCACTGATGTTGGGCGATTAGGCCTGGCTCGCAGCCGGCGTTCCAATTCATCAGGTCAGGGCTCTGTGCAGGGCAATCAAGTTCTTCCACACCGATCTCGACAAACCATTTCTGCTGAATGCTGTAGCATTAAGATTTCCCTTCACTGGAAGTGAGGGGCCTGCCTGAACCATAAAAAACAGCCCCAGACCGTTATCCACCAAACTTTACAGTTGGCACTATGCATTCGGCAGGTAGCGTTCTCCTGTCATCCGCCAAACCCAGATTCGTCCATCAGACTGCCAGATGGTTAAGCGTGATTCATCATTCCAGAGAACATGTTTCCACTGCTCCAGAGTCCAATGGCGGTTTGCTTTACACCACACCAGCCGAAGCTTGGCATTGCGCATGGTGATCTTAAGCTTGTGTGCTGCTGCTCAGCCATGGAAACCCATTTCATGAAGCTCCCGACAAACAGTTATTGTGCTGATGTTGCTTCCAGAGGCAGTTTGGATCTCGGTAGTGAGTGTTGCAACCGAGGACAGGCAATGTTTTTTTTTACGCGCTTCAGCACTCGGCGGTCCCGTTCTGTGAGCTTGTGTGGCCTACCACTTTGCGGCTGAGCCGTTGTTGCTCCTAGACGTTTCCACTTCCCAGTAACAGCACTTACAGTTGACCAGGGCAGCTCTAGCAGGGCATAGATTGGACGAACTGACTTGTTGGAAAGGTGGCATCCTATGACGGTGCTAGGTTGAAAGTCACTGAGCTCTTCAGTAAGGCCATTGTACTGCCAATGTTTGTCTATGGAGACTGCATGGTTGTGTGCTTGATTTTATATACCTGTCAGCAAAGGGTGTGGCTGAAATAGCCGAATACACTAATTTGAAGGGGTGTCCACAAACGTTTGTATATATATTATATGATGAACTCAATATAGCAGTATAGATTGTGTCCCCTCCGTCCACTATGATCAGTGCTGCCACTTGCTGTATATAAAACCCTACTGCAGTGCATTATTTTGCAACCATTATTTATTACATGGAACAAGAATTGTAACACGATATCAAGTTTTCCACTTCAACTATCGCTACAACTGCCATCATATACTTTTCCTTCCACCGTGTAGTGCCTTGATCATCCTAGATAGAACAGAAAACAATAGAATAGGATAGATGCTGTATAGCTGTGGCTGACATTGTCTGTGGAGACAAGGTGGAGTGTCTCTATGTCGATAGACGCGCACACACACACTTACGTGTCCTCGTGTTGTCTTTTCCCAGGTGACCACAGACCTGTACCATGTCCTGGTAAACAAAGGCTACCAGCTGGACCACAGAGGCCTGGTTAAGGTGAAGGGGAAGGGAGAGATGACCACCTACTTCCTGACCAGCGGTCCCAATGGTACCCAGGGCAGTTAACGGACGGTCACGGGACTACCGCTGGCTGCTAATACATGAAGAGGAGAGAGATGGAGAGGGAGAGAGAGCGGGAGAGGGAGAGATGAGAGATGAGAAAAAAAGAAACAGTTCAAAGCCCTGAAGGAAGTGTGTGTGTGTGTGTGTGTGTGTGTGTGTGTGTGTGTGTGTGTGTGTGTGTGTGTGTGTGTGTGTGTGTGTGTGTGTGTGTGTGTGTGTGTGTGTGTGTGTGTGTGTGCGCGCAACCATGTATTCTTATGCACACTACTTTAGGTTTGGGTCTCAAATGACTCCCTGTATAGGCCCAGGACCCTGGTTAAAATTAGTGCATTGTATAGGGAATACGGTGCCATATGGGACGCAAACCAGGAATTTTGTTCTCACTTCAAGGCTTTTGACACAAAGCTACTTGAAAGATATAATGAACAAATTATAGTGAAGACCTATTGCCTTAGAAGGAAATTACTGAACAAAAGGCTATATTTGTTTTGTTGTGAGCTACACAACAAATACTTCACATCCGGAGCTATTATTTATTTTTCACTGAAATTGATGGATTTTTTTGTTGTCATGATGACTTTGTAACAAAAACTATTTATGTATTATATGAAATATTCAAGGATAAGAAGATGAGAATGATGAAAATGACCAAAGAACAAATGTTTTATTATGAGGGACTGACTACACACATCAACCAATTTCTGTTTGAAATGACTGCAGAAGGAACAACTGACATGAGTGTGCAAACCTGTTGTTTTCTTTTTCTTTCTCGTCACTTTTGACAACAAGGGCCACGGAAAACAACGTCATTGTCTTTGATAGCGACGAACACATTATTGTTTTTGACTTGATATGCTTGAGCTGAGAAATCTTGTCTTTGATTGTGCACTGCGAATTAAGAGAGACCACACACACACAGCAGCCTTGGATTGGATTTCTGTGTTCCTTTCAGGGCCTCTATTGTGTGCAGGCTAATTCTAACCCACATAAGGTTGTGGTTTCTCTTTTCTATGTATCATCAATGACATTCTCTCTCTAGATGTATTTTTTGGTACAAGCCAAAACAGAAACTTTAGTGATGGACAAACAAACAACTGCATTGCTACCATGGTACCAGAGTGAGTGTTTTAATTGCTATGAGATGTTTTATATGAAATAAATGTGTGCGTGTGAGGCTAAGTGTATGCTGTTCTTTATCTTTAAAGGGGCATAATTTTTCACTGTGAGGTTTTTAAAGATTCTGTATGACAAGTGGTTTGCATCACAAATGACACCCTATTCCCTATATAGTGCACCGCTTTTGACCAGAGCCCTATGGGCCCTGGTCAAAAGTAGTGCACTACATAGGGAATAGGGTGCCATTTTGGACGCACACATGCCAAATTGATGCTGCAAGGCATATGCGTGTAGTTCTTATATCTTATACTTTGGAGTTGTGTGTTCATTCCTGATTTATGTTTGTTGATTTATTTACATCACCTTTACTTCATGCCTTTTATTTTGCTGTGATTATGATAACAATTCCATTCCAACCCTTAATGTCTAAAAACCCACAAATTGATTTTGGATTGTGTTTAAAGGAGGTGGTTATCTACACACGGCAGGCCTATAGCCTACAGTACAATGTTACATGTATAGGAGAATACACAAAGGTTATCTGGCTGAACACTAGCTGTTAACTTGAAATAAGAGGTACATCAATGGTAGTATCTGTACTCCATAGTATTTGACACTATCTGATAGTATTGGTATTTGGCACAAAGAAGGTCTTTACCCCCCAAAAGGGTAGTTGAAACTCATCTTATGAATGTACAAAATATACTGTATGTCTATGGTGAAACTACTACTACTTATTATTTTTGTGGTACAAACATAATCTGGCTTGTATTGAAAGAAATTACCAGAAGACTAGTTTTATTGGTGCCAATACAGGCTCCCAGGTCAGGACAGGGACGTGGCCTTTTCTGTTATATCAAAATGGCAAAAGGGTTCAGGGAGAGAAAGAGCTACTTCTGTATTATGTGAAGTACTATTGCTATGGAATAGAAATGAAGGTTTATGTCCCTTGATCCCACTTATCCCCCCAATACTGAGGCTCACTGTTCTGTACCAGGGAGTAAGTTACAGTATGTAGGGCCTACTGTGGTGACTTGGGGTCTCTGTCTATCTACCTTCTTCCTCGACGTATGTCATGTTCATTAGGAACGGAAGAAAATAAGTGAAACAGGGAGGTACTACAGTACCTGAACTTGTCAAATAAGAAATGGCTCGTTTAGGTTTTTTGTGGCAAAACGGTTTTCTACTGTGAACACCAGCCTAATGAACACGGGCCTGCTGATCCTGAGCAACATGTGTGTAGGAAGGAATGGATCTCTGATTTGAAGTTGTTTTGTTCCCCCTTTTTAATTTTTTTTGTCCTTTTCCCATTAGTCTCTTATTGTATTTGAGTTGAAAGGCCAACAAAATACTGTTTGTTTGTTTTTCCATTCCAAAAATAACAATATAGCAGAATTGAAGGAATTAAATGGTTTGATTTCCTATTAAAATGAAATCAATACATTACTGTTTTGTGTTATTGATTATCATTTATTTATTATTCTGTTACTATTCAGTGTCTTCCCCTAATCAGTGTGCAATCTAGGCCTATGTGTTTTTCTGCTGTTTCATTGCAATGCACATTTTATTAAAATAATAAGCTGGATAAGTTATTGGTAATGTCATGTTCATAATAATGGGTAACATGCCTTAAATCGCCCCTATACCTATGTAACTATTCTGTAGTAACAAGACTGTAGCTGTATAGGAATTGCTATGTAAATAGATGGTTTTAGGATGGGAGTTAGCCTCGTTCCACAATCCTGATCCCATGAGCTAACATTCTGTTTCGCTATATGGATTAAATGACAAGATCACTTCTTCAATTTAAAAAAAAAAATCAAATCTGTGTTTTGGATGTAAATGGCATGTTATAGAAGCATGGGAAGTCTATCGCTGGTGGGCTAAGTTTCTTAAAACCAAGTGAAAATTGCAAAAAATAAAGTGTCTGGACACTTCGATGTCGATTATGGCAGGCCCCCGCACCTCTCTGATTCAGAGGGGTTGGGTTAAATGTGGAAGACACATTTCAGTTGAATGCATTCAGTTGTACAACTGACTAGGTATCCCCCTTTCCCTTTCTTTCCCTTTAACATTTCATATACATCCAAAATACAGATTTGGTAAACTTGTTCCTTAAGTGAAACTAAACGAGAGCACAGTGGTCAGGATGGTGGATAGGGGCTAGTAGGGTTGGGAGTCAATTCCAGTCAATTCAGGAAGTAAACTGAAATTCCAATTCTCTTCAATGCTTTTCAATTAGGAAAAGGTAGAATTATAATGAAGGTTTACTTTCTAAATTGACTGGAATTTAAATGGAATTGACCCCAACCCTGGAGATCAGATGTGAGTAGGCCTAAAGGGATAGTGTAGACCTAGGTACACTACATGGCCAAAGGTATGTGGACATGTGCTTGTCGTATTCCAATTCATTCCAAAATCATGGGCATTAATATGGAGTTGGTCCCCCCTTTGCTGCCAATTCATCCCAAAGGTGTTCGATGGGGTTGAGGTCAGGGCTCTGTCCAGGCCAGTCAAGTTCTTCCACACCAATCTTGACAAAACATTTCTGTATGGACCTTGCCTAGTGCTGGGGGGGCATTGTTATGCTGAAACAGAAAAGGACCTTCCCCAAACTGTTGCCACAAAGTTGGAAGCACAGAATTGTCTAGAATGTCATTGTATGCTGTAGCATTAAGATTTCCCTTAATTGGAACTAAGCGGCCTAACCCAGACCATGAAAAACAGCCCCAGACCATTATTCCTCCTCCACCAAACTTTACAATTGGCAATATGCATTTAGGCACAAAGCGTTCTCCTGGCATCCGCCAAACTCAGATTAGTCCATCGGACTGCCAGATGGTGAAGCATGATTCATCATTCCAGAGAACGCGTTTCCACTGCTCTAGAGTCCAATGGTGGCGGGCTTTACACCACTCCAGCCAACACTTGACATTGTGCATTGTGATCTTAGGCTTGTGTGCAGCTGCTCGGCCATTGTGCTGACGTTGCTTCCAAAGGCAGTTTGGGACTCGATAGTGAGTGTTGCAACCGAGGACAGACTATTTTTAAACGCTTCAGCACTCGGCGGTCCTGTTCTGTGAGCTTGTGTGGTCTACCACTTTGCGGCTGAGCGTTTTGGCTCCTAGACGTTTACACTTCACAATAACAGCACTTACAGTTGACCGGGGCAGCTCTAGCAGGGCAGAAATTTGACGAACTGACTTGTTGGAAAGGTGGCATCCTATGATGGTGCTACTGTACTTTGAAAGTCACTGTGCTCTTCAGTAAGGCCATTCTACTGCCAATGTTTGTCTATGGAGAATTGCATGGCTGTGTGATCGATTTTATCCATTTGCCAGCAATGGGTGTGGCTGAAGTAGCCAAATCCACTAATTTGAAGTGGTGTACACATACTTTTGTTTATATAATGTATGTTTTTTATTTCTCAACCATAGACTTCGTTAGACGACACATCTTTCAATCTGTTTCGTTATGGCGTCTTTGAGGGCATGGGCAGCGCCATTGAGACCATCTCCATTTTGAAATAGTCCATTTCTACTACTTCAATGAGTTGGTAAACAAACGGAAAGGGTGCATACTACCACCGGGAGTTTTCTTGAAGTATTCAGACCCCTTTACTTTTTCCACATTTTGTTACGTTACAGCCTTATTCTAAAAGGGGTTAAAAAAAGAAAAACATCCTTGTCAATCTACACACAATACCCCATAATGACAAAGCAAAAACAGGTTTTTTGAAATGTTTGCAAATGTATCACAAATAAAAAACAGAAATACCTTATTTACATAAGTATTCAGACCCTTTGCTATGAGACTTGAAATTGAGCTCAGGTTAATCCTGTTTCCATTGATCATCCATCAGATATTTCTACAACTTGATTGGTGTCCACCTGTGGTAAATTCAATTGATTGGACATGATTTCGAAAGGCACACATGTCTATATAAGGTCCAACAGTTGACAGTGCATGTCAGAGCAAAAACCAAGCCATGAGGTCGAAGGAATTGTCCGTAGAGCTCTGAGACATGATTGCGTCGAGGCACAGATCTGGGGAAGGGTACCAAAACATTTATGCAGCATTGAAGGTCCCAAAGAACACAGTGGCCTCCATAATTCTTAAATGGGAGAAGTTTGGAACCACCAAGACTCTTCCTAGAGCTAGCCGCCCGGCCAAACTGAGCAATCGGGGGAGAAGGGCCTTGGTCAGGGAGATGACCAAGAACCCGATGGTCAATCTGACAGAGCTCCAGAGTTCCTCTGTTGAGATGGGACAACCTTCCAGAAGGGCAACCATCTCTGCAGCACTCTACCAATCAGGCCTTTATGGTAGAGTGGCCAGACGAAAGCCACTCCTCAGTAAAAGGCACATGACAGCCCGCTTGAGAAACAAGATTCTCTGGAATCCAAGATTGAACTCTTTGGCCTGAATGCCAAGCGTCACGTCTGGAGGAAACGTGGCACCATCCCTATGGTGAAGCATGTTAGTGGCAGCATCATGCTGTGGGGATGTTTTTCAGCGGCAGGGACTGGGAGACTCGTCAGGATCGAGGGAAAGATGAACAGAGCAAAGTACAGAGAGATCCTTGATGAAAACCTGTACCAGAGCGCTCAGGACCTCAGACTGGGGAGAAGGTTAACCTTCCAACAGCACAACGACAGCCAAAACCATGCAGGAGTGGCTTTGGGACAAGTCTCTGAATGTCCTTGAGTGGCCCAGCCAGAGCCCGAACTTGAACCCGACCGAACATCTCTGGAGAGACCTGAAAATAGCTGTGCAGCGACTCTCCCCATCCAACCTGACAGACCTTGAGAGGATCTGCAGAGAAGAATGGGAGAAACTCCCCAAATACAGGTGTGCCAAGCTTGTAGTGTCATACCCAAGAACACTCAAGGCTGTAATAGCAGCCAAAGGTGCTTCAAGAAAGTACTGAGTAAAGGGTCTGAATACTTATGTAAATGTGATATTTCTGTCTTTTTGTTTTCTTTTTTTCTTCATTTATCTTTAGCAAAAATGTCAAAGAACATATTTGTGCTTTGTCATTATGGGGTATTGTGTGTAAATTGATGATGAATTTAGAATAAGCCTGTAACATAACAAAATGTGGATAAAGTCAAGAGGTCTAGATACTTTCCGAATGCACTGTATGTTATGGAATGTTTGTGCATGAGTATAATTCATCAGCTGATCCCTCCTGATGACCTGGGTCCTTCTTTAACCCATAGGAAGTCAACCCAGTTGACTATTTTAAAAGTAGGGAAGTCCTCAAAGGCAATTTCCAAGCAAAGGGTTATTTCCAATTTGTGATCTCTATCTAGTTCTCTGTTCTCAACACACCATACCTAGCTAGTACCACTGGAGGGCAGTGAAAGACCACACTTTCACTTTTGTCTCATACATCTTTCAAAAATATCTGATAGATGGAGCCCAGCGTGTCTCTTTTTGAGAGTATCTTCTCTATGTCTGAGGATGCATACCAAATGGTACCCTGTTCCCTATATGGACACTTATTTTGACCCTATGGGCCCTGGTCAAAAGTATTGCACCATGTAGGGAATAGGTCGCCACTCTGAATAAATCCCTCTATGGTTTCAAGACAGTGGTCGTGGAGATGGTATTTACTTTCTTGACATGAATAATGTAACTCTGTTGAGGTAATGGCTGTGTTAACTTAGGCTACAGTACTCTATGCTGGGCATTAATTAAACAATGTGAATTATTTTAATGTAGAGTTAAATTAATCTATGCTCCAAATGTTAAGGTTATATTCTTGGTGGCAAAAAACGAGTAGCCCATCCCACTAGGAAGACACTGGTTGAATCAACGTTGTTTCCACATTTCAATTAAATTATGTTGAACCAACGTGGAACAGACGTGCCCAGTATGATGTTTGTTTTCAATGGTCGGAACGAACTCCGTTCCCTTTAGGACCCTGGATTCTGCAGTTAATACTTTCAAGCAATGTCACCTGTTACGTTCAAAGGGGAAGCCGCGATGGTGGCGCTCTATGGTGTGTGTATGTATATATACATCATCGGTGGTGTTAGTGTATCCTTTTTGCGCTGCGTAAAAGGCTTTTGAAGTTAATATTTACGTCCATCTATCGCCTTCGCGTTACTAAATAAAGAGCGTCGCAAAGACACAGCAATCTTCAAATTTGTGAACAGGTTCCCAGGTAAGAAATTCGGGAGACAACGCATTATTGCGCCTCTTGTCTCTTATCAGGAATTGTGATATTTCTTGTTGCACTAGATAGGGTGAATTTATGTTGCAACAATGTAGCCTTTACGTTTTCGTATAACTATATGTAATTTCCTGTGAGGCACTGGATATCAAGATAAGTAAATTGAGATCCACGATAAAGATGGTGACATGTTCTGATTCTATTTTATCCTTTCGGTCATACATTAGTTATTTTGTCATTTGTGTAAATCAAAGGGACATCTGTATTTTAACACTTTTTATATTTACTAACTCTAGTCATTTATAATCGGCCATACACTCGTACTTCCTGATATTTTTGTCACCAACAATTTCCTGTTAAATTGCCTCATGTTACATGCTTGAGATGAGAGAGATCTTCTTAGTTGATGAGGCAACCTTTTTTTAAAAAGCCCAGTGCTTTCCGGGAATGCGCGTCCCTACCCTAAACCATACCCAAACCTTAACCATTTTACATTTCAGCTTCAATGGGTGAAGGATGTCCCAACGATCCGCTTTGGCACGGACCTTTAAAAACTACGTTTACCTCGGAAATTGGAGTTCAGTTCAGAGCATACATTGCCTACCATTAATCGGTAGTTAGTTACATTAAAACTACTATTTAGTAAAGTAGTGTTACATTGTTGCGGTTTTGATGTTCACTTAGTGTCTCTGTAGTTTCTGTCTAGCCCAAGATTGTACTCATACGTAATGTCCTACCATTACTCCTTAATCCAAAAGTATTGGGACAGCACTTTTGGATTTGAAATGATACAATGACTAGGAGGTTAAAGTGCAGACTGTCAGCTTTAATTGGAGGGTATTTTCATCCATATCCGGTGAACCATTTAGAAATTACAGCACTTTTTGTACATAGTCCCCCCATTTTAGGGGACCAAAAGTATTGGGACAAATTCACTTATACAGTATGTGTATTAACGTAGTAGAAAGTTAAGTATTTGGTCCAATATTCATAGCACGCAATGACTACATCAAGCTTGTGACTCTAGAAATGTGTTAGCTGCATTTGCTGTTTGTTTTGTTTGTTTCAGATTATTTTGTGCCCAATAGAAATGAATGGTAAATAATGCATAAAATAATGCACAAATATCAGTCACTCCACCTGTTGTTCCTCTTATTCTCACTGCATATATTTGGCATTGCATTCACTGATAGCCATTATTTGCTTATAGAAATGTTTGTCCATGAACTTGAAGGCCCAGTGCAGTCAAAAGTTATTTTCCTGTGCTGTATAAATAAATAAACAGTGAGGTTAGAATAATATTGTGAAACATGATAATGCCCAAATTAGTGTAAGAGCTGTTTGAAAAGACCGCCTGAAATTTCAGCCTGTTTTGGTGGGATGGAGTTTTGGCCTGCCTGGTAAATTAGTTAATAGACCAATAAGAAATAGACTTCCAAACCTTTCTGCCAATAATATCTAGTTTTCAGTTTTTCTCTACCTGCTCAGACCACTCCCAGCCAGTCCTAGTAAAATTCTTGCTTTCAGAAATTGCTCTTTGCTAAGAAGCTATTAAGTTTCTTTTTGACCATTTTAATTGAAAACAATCGCAGTAAGATACTTAGTTGTTACCCAGAAATGATTTTATATTGAGATAAAAATGGCTGCATTGGATTTTTTTTAAATTGGCATTATTACACATTAATGACATTTTTAATTGAAGGGCAGGCGTTTAATTCAAAGTTCTTCTTACAAAATGTCCATATCATATGGCAGAACTAGAAAGAGTTGAGGCAGCAAGCCTCTCACCTGCCGGTCTTCCTTTCTTCACATTACCAATGTCAGTTACCAGTATAAGAACAAGCCAAACAGGTTGTCAACTTAAGATGCCATTTGAGTCAAGGAGAGTGCACTGTGTGCCCATTGTTGGGCTCTGGAAGCATGAGAGTGTCTTTGATCAATTATGAAGGAGGTAGGATTTCCTTGAGAGGACTGGCTTAAATTAATGATGGCAAACTAAGAGTTTGAGGCCCTAAGCAGTGTTCACCTAAGGGTATCATTTATTGTGATTTGATACCCCTCTTAATAAAGCAGGACATTGTTAAATAGCCTGAGTCCCAGATCTGTTTTGTGCCGTGTGTCCAGCTCCATTGAATGAATGTAATGGAGTTCACATGACAGCACAAACTGGGTTGTATTCACAAAGAACTAACTGGACGCGAAAGGGCCGACACGGGGAGGGACCACCTGAACTTAAGAAATAAGAAACGATTGTTTTCTTTTTTCGTTGCGAAATGTTTTGATACATTTGACTACAATGTGCACTAATGAGTGGGACACAGATCTGGGACTCAGGCTAGTTGTGGAGCTAAATATGTCCGGTGTGTTTGTCAAGTCCAGTCATACTCATTCTACTGGTGTTTATGTAAGGTGTCATTCATTAATGTGAATGTGGGTGCTGCTAAGTCAGCCAACAGGGGAAGGCCAACCTGTTGACATGTGCATCCGGGAAGGAGTGTAACAGGTGGGTGTATGACAGGTGTGTTCTTGGCTAGAGCAGGTGAATACAGGTGCAATATTCCAGGTCGTTTACCGAGAGGTGTGTTCTGTTTGTTCTTTCACTCTGCTCCTTCTGTGTGTGTGTGTGTGTGTGTGTGTGTGTGTGTGTGTGTGTGTGTGTGTGTGTGTGTGTGTGTGTGTGTGTGTGTGTGTGTGTGTGTGTGTGTGTGTGTGTGTGTGTGTGTGTGTGTGTGTGTGTGTGTGTGTGTGCGGCTATTCCTCTGGGTCTCCACCTCTACTCAGGAGAGCGGGAGGGAGACGGAGGGAGAGTAGCTATGACAACGGAGAAGTGCTATGGAAGTGGCTAGGTACACAGGGACAGTACATGCTGGTTAAGAAGAGCTGACTGGACCACATCTTTTGACATTAGGCATGTAGTTATTATAGACTTCTGGTTTTGGGTAGAACTGCATTTTAAAACGTCTCCTTAGTTGCCATAGATTCACCTTTGCGTCAGGTAAAGAAAATATTTGAGTCTGTTTTCTGTTTGTTTTTATTCTATTTCGAAAAGGGTTTGAGTCCAGTGTCTATTTAAGAAAATTATAGTCTCAATTACTCCAGCTCTTCACTGCTATTACTATGTAATGCCTCCAGTTCTAAATTAACTCCAGTGTTTCTCCTAGGATCCCTTCATCTAAATGACATCACCGGCAAATTATACATTAAACCCAAAAGTTATTTAGCTAGCATTACGTTACTGTATCTTAACTAACAGTTATTACGTACGTCTAGTAGTAGGGTTGACTACACTTCCAGGATTACATTTTATTTTACCAGGTTAGTCTCAAAATCTATTTTGCAAGAGGGACCTGGCCAAAAGAAAGCAGCACACAGTTTCAAACATTTACAACATAAAATACAAAGCTCCACAGTTTAAAAATATCAGTTTACACATTGAAAAGGCTAATTGGTTTTGGGAGGAGTGTTTCAACAAGGGTCAAAACATTGATATCCCCTAAATCATTTTCCACCATAGTTTTTACCCTAGCTTTAAAATAATTTAAGGAGTTTTCTCGGACTACAGTACCTGATAAGAATCTGAGGAAGATATGTTACAAAGTTAGAGATCGTCCAAAAAAATCCTCTAAGGTAACTAGCTAGCTAGCTTGTAATCCTGGAAGTGTAGCCAACCCTATCAATAGAGAGTTGTGCCGCTGCTAAATTTAATATAGGGGAAACACTGAACTCTCTTTTCTCTCGCTCTCTCTCTCTCTCTCTCTCTCTCTCTCGCTCTCTCTCTCTCAGCGGTGGCCATTTTGAATTGTGACCCACCATGCGTCTGTTCCTGCGTCGGCGCATGTCCCCCCTGAAGCTGGCCCTGGCTGGGGGAACTCTGTTCATGGTGGTCCTGGTGGTCCTACAGAAGGATGTGGGCTCCGGCTTCAACTCTGCCCAGGACCCCTGGTTCCAGGATCTGGTGGAACGCAAGGATCGGGTGTTGGTTATGGTTCGAGGAGCAGTCAACAACCTGGGCTTCCAGGTACCCTGTATGGGTCCTTTTGGTGGGTGGGCGGGTAGGGGGGTTAATGACCATCCTTTATTGTTTTTGATTGTTATATAATTATACACTGATCAAGAAAATGAATGCAAAATTCAACAATTTCAAAGATTTTACTGAGTTACAGTTTATATAAGGAAATCACTGAATTGAAATAAATTCATTAGGCCTTGATCTATGGATCTCTCATGACTGGGAATACAGATATGCATCTGTTGGTCTCAGATACCTTAAAAAAGTAATAAGTAAGGGGGGTGGATCGGAAAACCAGTCAGTATCCGATGTGTAACCACTATTTGCCTCATGCAGCGCGACAACATCTCCTTCGCATAGAGTTGATCAGGCTGTTGATTGTGGAATGTTCACTCTTCAATGGATTCGCGAAGTTAGTGGATATTGGCGGAACTGGAACAAGCTGTCATACACGTCGATCCAGAGCATCCCAAACATGCTCAATGAGTGACATGTCTGAGTATGTAGGCCATGGAAGAACTGGACATTTTCAACTTCCAGGAATTGGGTACAGATCCTTGCCACACGGGCCTGTGCATTATCAGGCTGAAACATGAGGTGATGGCGGCGGATGAATGGCAAGACAATGGGCCTCAGGATCTCATTCAAAGTTTCATCAGTAAAATGCAATTGTGTTCGTTGTCCGTAGCTTATGCCTGCCCATAACATAACCCCACCGCCACCATGGGGCACTCTGTTCACAACGTTGACATCAGCAAACCGCTCGCCCAAACAACGCCATACACGCTGTCTGCCATCTGCCCAGTACAGTTGAAACCGGGATTAATCTGTGAAGAGCACACTTCTCCGGCGTGCCAGTGGCCATCAAAGGTGAGCATTTGCCCACTGAAGTCGGTTACGATGCCGAACTGCAGTCAGACCCTGGTGAGCACGACGAGCATGCAGATGAGCTTCCCTGAGACGGTTTCTGATAATTTGTGCAGAAATTCTTTGGTTGTGCAAACCCACAGTTTCATGAGCTGTCAGGGTGGATGGTCTCAGACGATCTCGCCGGTGAAGAAGCCGGGTGTGGGCTGGCGTGGTTGCACGTGGTCTGGGCTGGCGTGGTTGCACGTGGTCTGGGCTGGCATGGTTGCACGTGGTCTGCGGTTGTGAGGCCGGTTGGACGTACTGCCAAATTCTCTAAAATGACGTTGGAGGCAACTTTTGGTAGATAAATTAAAATGTAAATGTTCTGCCAACAGCTCTGGTGGACATTCCTGAAGTCAGCATGCAAATTGCATACTCCCTCAACTTGAGACATCTGTGGCATTGTGTTGTGACAAAACTGCACATTTTAGAGTGGCCTTTTATTGTCCCCAGCACAAGGTGCACCTGTGTAATGATCATGCTGTTTAATCAGCTTCTTGATATGCCACACCTGTCATGTGGATGGATTATCTTGGCAAAGGAGAAATGCTCACTAACAGGGATGTAAAGAAATGTGTAGATAACATTTGAGAGAAATATGCTTTTTGTGCATATGGAACATTTCTGGGATCTTTTATTTCAGCTCATGAAACATGGGACCAACACTTTACATGTTCTGTTTATATTTTTGTTCAGTATACAAGAAATCTAAATAAAATGATAAAATAAAGAAACAATAACCTGGGATTCCAGATCGGAGCTCCCCATCCCCCTTCGATAGAGGAGCAGCAGGCCACCCCAGACCGCCACTGTCCTCCAGGTCACTACAGTCAGGCAGAGCTGAAGGCGGCCCTGGAGAGGCCCCCACAGGACCCCCAGGGGCCTGGGGCCGACGGGAGGGGCTACGAGAAAAACAACATGACACCAGAGGAGGAGAAAGAGAAGGAAAAGGGGATGACCGTTAACTGTTTCAACCAGTTCTCCTCCGACAGGATCTCCCTCAGTCGTAGCCTAGGAGACGACACCCGGCCACCAGAGTAAGACTATGTCCCAATTATCTCTCCTTCATCCCAAAATGTGCACTTGTTCACTGTTTTTGAAAGGAAATTACTGGTATAATGAACATGGTGGAAACTACCACTGGCCCATGCCTATACCAATCTAATGCTTTTAGATTTGTGGGAAGTAGTGAATGAGTGCACATTTTTAGGAGAAACAAAATATTATTGGGATGCACCCTAAAACTTCGGTCTTAACTGTAACCATGGGGATGAAAGGAGGGTTGAGGGGTGGGTAGCGTATTATTCTTATTCTTTTCTGTTTCCGGAAAACCGGCCCTTAATGTTTGGTCCTTAGAGTAACCACGGTGATGGAGATGGTGTTTGTTTACTACTGTATTACTGCAGATGTTTCTTTTTATTTATTTAACTACTTAGGGAGCAGTGGGGCGCTAGCTCCTGACACTACCCGATGAAATGTAAGGCGCCAAATTCAAAATCCAAAAGTTGAATTATTAAACATTCATCAATATACAAGTGTTGCATAGTCATCAAAAGCTCTGCTTCTTGGCAATATCACAGCTTTGTCAGATTTCAAAAAGGCTTTACGGCGAAAGCACAACATTTGATTGTTTGAGGATAGCACCTCAAATATTTCTGCATTAGCATAAATTCATAAACCAGCGCGGTTCACACAAAACCCATATCACAGCGAAAACAAATCCCTTACCTTTCGAAGAACTTCTGCTGAGGGCTTCCCAAGTGTCCAACGAAGACATCCAATGGTTCTTTTGTTAGAAAAAGTAATTTATTATATCCATAAATCTCTGTTTGGTTGGCGCGTTATGTTCAGAAAATCCAATGTCGAATCGCCCATTGAAACGTGAAGAGAACGCGTTCAAATATACCTATAAACTTTTCCTAAACAAATCAAAGACCAGTTATAATGCATCCTTAGCTATCCTTTTATGAATATTAGTGATAATATTTCACTCGGATGGTAACCTAAACGTTATGAAAGGAAAATACAGTGGGGCGCGCATATGGTCTCGCGCCCGTAAAATCTTGTTGACATCTGAGCTACCTGGACTATTTCCTCTTCCTATCCGTTCTGCTTACTCCTATCGCTCCCAGACTCTGTATAGAGACTGCTGACATCTAGTGGAAGCCATAGGTACTGCAGTCTCAGTCCTGGTTAAAATAAAAATGAATAGGCAGCCTGGAGAAGAAGGTCAAGTACAAAAAAAACTGCAAATCCGGATGGATTTTCCTCGGGTTTTCGCCTGCTATATCAGTTATGTTATACTCACATACATTATTTTAACACTCTTAGAAACTTCAGAGTGTTTCCTATCAAATAGTACTAATTATGTGCATATCCTATTTTCTGGGCCTGAGTGGCAGGCATTTTACTTTGGGCATGCCAGACTCTCCAAAACCGTCACCTATGCAGCCGCTCCCTAAGACGTTAATCAACATTTCAAAACCTTGATAGCCATGAAAGCACAATCAGTTTGGTTTAAGTACAAATATTTGCTAAGGGATGTTCTTTATATATTGTAAGGCTAGGGCATCTACGTAGACACAAACAACTCCCATGTGAACTCAAACACAGGGCATATAATATTGACAGTTTTTCCTTTTTATGACAAACAGTGTCTTGCTCTTCCTTTGCTTCCCAGGTGTGTGGAGCGTAAGTTCCGTCGCTGCCCTCCTCTCCCCACCACCAGTGTAATCATAGTGTTCCACAACGAGGCCTGGTCCACCCTGCTGCGTACCGTCTACAGCGTCCTCCACACCTCCCCTGCTGCCCTGCTCACTGAGATCATCATGGTGGACGACGCCAGCACTGCAGGTGGGCACAGAGAAAATTAATCCTATGGGTTCACTCAAAATGGCCACCAGTCTACCCGTTGTGGCATCATTGACTTGAATGGGGATTCTATTTCTATGGGTACAGTGGACATGATGACTCTAAATAAAGTCAAATCAAACTTTATTTGTCACATTAAATTTGACCTTTATTTAACCAGGTAGGCCAGTTGAGAACAAGTTCTCATTTACAACTGCGACCTGGCCAAGATAAAGCAAAGCATTGCGACACAAACAACACAGAGTTACACATGGGATAAACAAACATACAGTCTATAACACAATAGAAAAAAATATATATACAGTGTGTGCAAATGTAGTAAGATTAGGGAGGTAAACATGCGCCGAATACAAGTGTAGACCTTACCGTGAAATGCTTACTTACAAGCCCTTAGCCAACAGTGCAGTTCAAGAAGAGCTGAAAATATTTACCAAATAAATTAAAGTAAAAAATTATATAAAGTAACACAATAAAATAGCAATAAAGAAGCTATATACAGGGGGTACCGGTACCTAGTCAGTGTGCGGGGGTACAGGTTAGTTGAGGTAATTTGTACATGTAGGTAGGGGTGAAGTGACTATGCATAGATAATAAACAGCGGGTAGCAGCAGTGTACAAAACAAATGGAGTGGGGTAGTCTGTTCAGCAGTCTTATGGTTTGGGGTTAGAAGCTGTTAAGGAGCCTTTTGGGCCTTGACAAGGCGCTCTGGTACCGCTTGACGTGCGGTAAGCAGAGAAAACAGTCTATGACTTGGGTGACTGGAGTCTCTGACAATTTTATGGGCTTTCCTCTGACACCGCCTATTATATTGGTCTTGGGTGGCAGGAAGCTTGGCCCCAGTAACGTACTAGGCCAAATGCACTACCTTCTGTAGCGCCTTACGGTCCGATGCCTAGCAGTTGCCATAGCAGGCGGTGACGCAACCAGTCTAGGTAATGGAGCCTGATACTAACCATGGTCTAAGGGAAAGTCATTCTGAAACTAAGAGTACTGTTCTTATAAACAGGAAATTGCATTGGCCTAGCTTCACTAATCAAGACTAAAAGAGGATGTGCTTTGACTCCTGGTTCAATATCTACTTCTGGGCCTTGTAACCTCCTGGCCATACGGTTTGGTTTAATCTCTCGCTGTGTTTTAACGACCGCCTGTATACTAGCTAGCTGCGTTATCACATGGTTAAAAAAAATATGCTGTGGAAGAATTGTGATGTCTGTTGTGGCCAGTGCATTGCATACAGTGCGTGTTATTAATACTAAACTGAAACTTGTGACGCAATTTGGTCTTGTCTGTTCCATATATAACTGGATGTGGGTTTTTTTTATTTTTATTTAACATTTATTTAACTAGGCAAGTCAGTTAAGAGCAAATTCTTATTTACAATGACGGCCTACCAAAAGGCAAAAGGCCTCCTGCGGGGACGGGGGCTGGGATTAAAAATGTAAAAATATATAAATATAAGACAAAACACACATCATGACAAGAGAGACAACACAACACTACATAAAGAGAGACCTAAGATGACAACATAGCACGGCAGCAACACATGACAACAACATGGTAGCAACACAACATGGTAGCAGCACAAAACATGGTACAAACATTATTGGGCACAGACAACAGCACAAAGGGCAAGAAGGTAGAGACAACAATGCATCATGCAAAGCAGCCACAACTGTCAGTAAGAGTGTCCATGATTGAGTCTTAGAATTAAGAGATGGAGATAAAACTGTCCAGTTTGAGTGTTTGTTGCAGGTCGTTCCAGTCGCTATTTGCAGCGAACTGAAAAGACGAGCGACCCAGGGATATGTGTGCTTTGGGGACCTTTAACAGAATTTGCCTTACCTGCAGATCTATAAATTATGTGACCTTTGTTTTAGAGGTGTTCAGAACAAGGTTAAGGGTAGAGAAAGCTTGTTGTAGAGCATTTAACACAACATCCGGGGAGGGGCCAGCTGAGTATAAGACTGTATCATCTGCATATAAATGGATGAGAGGTTCCTACTGCCTGAGCTATGTTGTTGGTGTAAATTGAGAAGAGCGTGGGGCCTAGGATTGAGCCTTGGGGTACTCCCTTGGTGACAGGCAGTGGCTGAGACAGCAGATTTTCTGACTTAATACACTGCACTCTTTGAGAGAGGTAGTTAGCAAACCAGGCCAAAGACCCCTCAGAGACACCAATACTCCTTAGCCGGCCCACAAGAATGGAATGGTCTACCGTATCAAAAGTATGGTCTGCCGTATCAAAAGCTTTGGCCAAGTCAATAATAAAAATAGCAGCACAACATTGCTTAGAATTAAGGGCAATGGTGTCATCACTGAGGACATTTAAGGTTGCAGTGACACATCCATAACCTGAGCGGAAACCAGATTTCATACCAGAGAGAATACTATAGTTACCGTCCTGTCCCATCACGTTTAGAAAGCAATGTATTATGTAGAACAGATATGACTGTCTGGTAGCATTGGGAATTGTGTCAGTTCTATTCATTACATTCCTATGTACATGTCACTGAACACACCCCTGCTTTCTGTTAGTCAGTTACCTTGCAATGCTGGTCTTAACCTCCTGTCATTAACCGCTCCACCCTCACCTGAAGAAAGTAATGTTGTATTACCTGAAGAGCCAGCCAAATTCCTAACTAAACATGATGTCTAGTTTTTACATAGTTCACCAAAATTACAAAATGACATATTGGTTTCATTACCCTGTAATCAGTCTATGGACAAGGTATGACTGTAATCAATGCTTTGTTGTGGTTTACCTGACCACTGTTTCAAATGTTGTTTAGAATTTGTGACACAATCCAATGCAAGTCAATGGTACCCATATTAGCATTTCCGCTCTTAATGTCCAAATCGTCCTTAGGTTTAAGAAAATGGATTGTATAACTGAATTAAGTTACTTATAGGTTTGTACATGAAGAACAAAAATGTTAATATGGGTACCATTGACTTGCATTGGATTTTGCCACAAATACAAACAATTTTGATTTGAAAGAGTGGCCAGGTAAACAAAACCAAAAGCAAGGATCATACCTTGTCCATAGACTGCTTATAGGGTTAGGAAACCTATGTAATTTAGGTGAACTATCCCTTTAAGTGATTCCCTCTGATGCTCCAGATCACCTTAAGAAAAGAAAATAATGTCATAACAGGTATGTGTTTTCTCCTTTCTACCAGAACACCTGGGAACTCGGCTGGATGAGTACGTGAAGCAGCTAAAGATAGTGAAGGTGGTGAGACAGCAGGAGAGGAAGGGCCTGATCACTGCCAGGCTCCTGGGGGCCCGGGGAGCCCTGGGAGAGATACTCACCTTCCTGGATGCTCACTGTGAGTAGCTAGCCCACGATGGATGGATTGATGGATGAATAAATGAGTGCCTGATAACAGCCAAGCTCCTAGGGGCCAGGGGGGCACAGAGAAATATACTCACTTTCCTGAATGCACACTTTGAGTAACTAGCCCACAAGGGATGGATGGATTCATTCATTAATACTCTGGGGCCCAGGGAGAGACACCTAACTTTCTGGATGCACACTGTGACTAGCTAGCCAAGTAGGAATATATGTATGGTGGCCTATGGCACAGATGTATGCCAGAGTCTATATGGATTTGAATACAGCCCTCTGCCCTTTGACTCGACCTTCTCCTCCTCCTACTGTACCTTTACTGTCCTTTCTGTTCAAAAGCACAAACAATACGATAGGAGATGGATTGATGCACTGTGACTAGCTAGCTCACAAGGCCAGAGCAACACAACTAACTCCTTATTCACCCCTTTTTGCTAGCCCACAAGGAAGGATAGGTGGAGTGGGTAAAATGGTTCCCAAGTGATCAATCCATTTACAACCATTGTGTTACAACTTTATTTGTAGAAATGTTTAGAACAGGTTTACTACCTGGGGTTCTTTTTTAAAATAGTGAACAGTTGAAACCTGCTCTTCAGGTTTCCCTGCTAGTACTAGATGTATGACCACATTCCACTCACGTATGCTTAGAGATATGCAAGGTAGTGGAGTGACGATAGGCTGCAAATACAGATGCAAGGCAATAGACACTCATGTACTGGAGATGAAGGCTTTGCAGTGATGTATAAAATGTATACAAAAACATACACAAATACTGTGAATTCCCAGGGTCATCCCGACAAGGGCGTTTGCATAATGTGATGTTGTCAGATAATTGTGAACACAGATTACATATCATTGACAGAATGCTCAGGACTCATCCTGGGGGTCTGTTGAGGCCAGGAGGATGCAACGTTACACAATGTTCACATAGAAAAGTATTGCGTAGAATAGATAGGATTTTCTGTTGTGTAGAATTGGGTGTGGTGTCAGCTCCACGTTTGCCAACTCAGTTCCACAATGTTTGCCAACTAAGCTCCATTCATTGTATCTCAATCTGTAATGCTTCACAATGTTTGCCAACTGCCAACCTACCGACTTCTTGTACTTTGAAAACTTTTTATACCTGCTGAACACTACCCTCTCCCGTCCCCAGGTGAGTGTTTCCATGGCTGGCTGGAGCCCCTGCTGGCTCGTATTGTAGAGGAGCCAACGGCCGTGGTCAGCCCAGAGATCACTACCATCAGCCTGAATGACTTTACCTTCAACAAGCCTGTAGCCACCGCTAAGGCCCACAACAGAGGGAACTTTGACTGGAGCCTCAGCTTTGGCTGGGAAGGCATCCCCGAGCATGAGAGGAACAAACGCAAAGACGAGACCTACCCCGTCAAGTAAGGGCTAAGAACCCACCTAACATGTTTCATAGAGTACATTGCCTTCCGACAGCTAGTGAAGAGGTCCGTCGGGTATGTGTGGTGAATATAGTGCTGTGATTGCTTTTTTTTTCATCTTACAATTCAGCATATGTTATATATCTGCACTTGAAATGTAGGCCGTCATTGGAAATAAGAATTTGTTCTTAACTGACTTGCCCAGTTAAATAAATGTTACATTTAAATTTAAACAAATATTTCTGCACTTGAAATATGTATCAGATCACTACTCGGCAATCAGACTATGTATATTCCATAATGTTGCATTGGACACCTGTTACTCACCTCTGCATGTCTGTTCATTCAGAACTCCAACGTTTGCCGGTGGTCTCTTCTCCATCTCCAAGGAGTACTTTGAACACATCGGGACGTACGACGACAAGATGGAGATCTGGGGGGGTGAGAATGTGGAGATGTCCTTTAGGGTTAGTTTCCCCTCTTCCCTTTCCTCTAACGATGTTATTATAAAGGAATATCTATCAAATACTAAAGCTAGTCTAAAACAGAGCCATATATAGAGAGTTAGCTGATTATGGTTTCTCTCAAAGACATTCAGTTGATTATTACCTAAATTCAATTGGTTGAATGGTGTCATGTGACCTCGATGTTGTATATTGCTCTGGGTCTGTATCCACAAAGCATCTCAGAAAAGGTCTTAGGAATCCCGTTAACCTGTTTTTGTGAGCATGTGTATCTGTAATAGGAATTTCCAGGTGAACAAAAACAAGCACAGTCGTAGGTAAAGTTAATCAAAAATCAATCTGGTTTATTACAAGTTGCAACAAGGAGACCCCACCCAGCACAGAAGCGGAGCAAATGTCTATATGGCATCTTTATATCCTATCCTAATCAGACAGCACCAAATGTTCTGTAAACACCAGCCCAAAAAGCTTGTAGGAAGTCAAAGCAACTTTGTCTAACTTTGTCAGCTGCTACAGAATCGCACAGTGTTCACAGAATGTCATCAATACAATTCAACAGTGAATAATCAGTGTCCTTGTGCCTCCATTGACAAAGCAGGTCACGAAGTTAGCCAGCTAATAAACTTTCTCCCAGGTGTGGCAGTGTGGCGGCCAGCTGGAGATCATTCCGTGTTCCGTGGTGGGTCACGTGTTTCGTACCAAGTCCCCCCACACCTTCCCTAAAGGTACTGAGGTCATCACAAGGAACCAGGTACGACTCGCAGAGGTCTGGATGGATGACTACAAACACATCTACTACCGACGCAACAGCAACGCTGCCAAGATGGCCAAGGAGGTAGGCTTGTTCTCAATCAACTCCAAGTTTCATATACTGTACTGTTAGTGCTGTGCATTAAACATCTACAACCGACACAATCAGAACACTGCTAAAATGACACAAGAGGTGAGAGAAGAGGGTTAAGCCCATGGCATGTTTTCATTCACTCCAAGTTCCATAATAATTTTGGATAATCTTGTGTTGCCAGACTTGGTAATCTCACATTTGTTTGACACAGAAGGAAAATCTGAATGAAGGCTAACTGTTAGACAACACACTACTGTGCAAAATGTGTCAGTCTGCGCATACTGCAATCTGTTTATTATAAGATATTATTATTTATCTGGAATAGGCTAAACTACAATAAATATGTTCTTATGAGTGCCTATATACTGTAGGCAACACCACTTGTGCCACGCTGATCCCTAACACAGGGCCCCCACATGGTTGTGTGCTTAGCCCCCTCCTGTACTCCCTGTTCACCCATGACTGCGTTGCCATGCATGTCTCCAACTCAATCATCAGGTTTACTGACAACAACAGTGGTAGGCCTGATTACCAACAATGATGAGACTGCCTACAGGGAGGAAGTGATAGCCCTGACGGAGTGGCGTCAGGGAAAATAACCTCTCCCTTAACAAAACGCTGATTGTGGGCTACAGGTGACAGCAGAGAGAGCACGCCCCCATCCACATTGACGGGGATCAAAATCTTCAAGTTCCTCGGCGTGTACATCACTGACAACCTGAAATGGTCCCTTCACACAGACCGCATGGTTAAGAAGGCGCAACAGCATCTCTTAAACCTCAGGAGGCTGAATAAATTTGGCTTGGCCCCTAAGACCCTCACAAACTTCTACAGATGCACCATTGAGAGCATCTTGTTGGGCTGTATCACCGCCTGGTACAGCAATTGCACCGTCCGCAACCGCAGGGCTCTCCAGAGTGTGGTATGGTCAGCCTAACGCATCACTGGACATCTACAGCACCCTGTGTCACAGGAAGGCCAAGAAGATCATCACCCGAGCCAAGGCCACCCGAGCCAAGGCCTGTTCACCCCGCCACCATCTAGAAGGCGGAGACAGTACGGCTGCATCAAAGCTGGGACCGAGAGACTGAGAAACAGCTTCTATCTCCAGGCCATCAAACTGTTAAACAGTCACCACTAGCCTTAGTCACTGTTCTAGCCGGCTACCACCCGATACTCTACCCTGCACCTTAGAGACTGCTGCCCAATGTACATAGTCATTGAACGCTGGTCACTTTTAGTAATGTTTACATAACGTTTTACCCACTTTGTATGTATATACTGTATTCTTGTCATGGCTCATTCTATATAATTACTGTTGTGCACTTTTTCAATTCATATACTGTCCATATGTATATCCATTACATGGATACTGAACAAAAATATAAACGCAACCTGCAACAATTTAAAAAATTGTACTGAGTTGCAGTTCATATAAGGAAATCAGTCATGGATTTCTATGGATTTCACATGACTGGGAATACAGATATGAATCTGTTGGTCACAGATACCTTTTTAAAAAATGGGCCTCATAATGGGCATCAGGATCTCATCACAGTATCTCTGTGTATTCAAATTACCATTGATGAAATGCAATTGTGTTCGTTGTCCGTAACTTATGCCTGCCCATACCATAACCCCACCTCCACCATGGAGCACTCTGTTCACCACTTCTTCATCAGCAAACCACTCGCCCACACAACGCCATGCACTTGGTCTGCGGTTGTGAGACCAGTTGGACATACTGCCAAATTCTCTAAAACAGCTCTGGTGGACATTCCTGCAGTGAGCATCCCAATTGCATACTCCCTCAAAACTAGAGACATCTGTCCCATTTATTTATTTATTTTTTCTAGACATTGCCAGCAGCCAGCAGCATACCACCCTGCATCCCACTGCTGGCTTGCTTCTGAAGCTAAGCAGGGTTGGTCCTGGTCAGTCCCTGGATGGGAGACCAGATGCTGCTGGAAGTGGTGTTGGAGGGCCAGTAAGAGGCACTCTTTCCTCAGGTCAAAAAGAATATCCCAACGCCCCAGGGCAGTGATTGGGGACATTGCCCTGTGTAGGGTGCTGTCTTTCGGATGGGACGTTAAATGGGTGTCCTGACTCTCTGAGGTCATTAAAGATCCCATGTCACTTATCGTAAGAGTAGGGGTGTTAACCCCGGTGTCCTGGCTAAATTCCCAAGCTGTCCTTCATACCATCATGGTCACCTAATCATCCCCAGCTTACAATTGGCTCATTCATCCCCCTCCTCTCCCCTGTAACTATTCCCCAGGTCGTTGCTGTAAATGAGAACGTGTTCTCAGTCAACTTACCTGGTAAAATAACGGATAAATAAAACAATTGCACTGTTGGAGCTTGAAATACAAGCATTTCGCTGCACCTGTGATAACATCTGCAAATCTAAACTCAGAAAAAAAAGAAACATCCTCTCACTGTCAACTGCGTTTATTTTCAGCAAACTTAACATGTGTAAATATCTGTATGAACATAACAAGATTCAACAACTGAGACATAAACTGAACAAGTTCCACAGACATGTGACTAACAGAAATGGAATAATGTGTCCCTGAACAAAGGGGGGGTCAAAATCAAAAGTAACAGTCAGTATCTGGTTTGGCCACCAGCTGCATTAAGTACTGCAGTGCATCTCCTCCTCATGGACTGCACCAGATTTGCCAGTTCTTGCTGTGAGATGTTACCCCACTCTTCCACCAAGGCACCTACAAATTCCCAGACATTTCTGGGGGGGAATGGCCCTAGCCCTCACCCTCTGATCCAACAGGTCCCAGACGTGCTCAATGGGGTTGAGATCCGGGCTCTTAGCTGGCCATGGCAGAACACTGACATTCCTGTCTTGCGGGAAATCACGCACAGAACGAGCAGTATGGCTGGTGGCATTGTCATGCTGGAGGGTCATGTCAGGATGCGCCTGCAGGAAGGGTACCACATGAGGAAGGAGGATGGCTTCCCTGTAACGCACAGTGTTGAGATTGCCTGCAATGACAACAAGCTCAGTCCGATGATGCTGTGACACACCGCCCCAGACCATGACGGACCCTCCAAATCGATCCCGCTCCAGAGTACAGGCCTCGGTGTAACACTCATTCCTTCGACGATAAACGCGAATCCGACCATCACCCCTGGTGAGACAAAACCGCAACTCGTCAGAGAAGAGCACTCTTTGCCAGTCCTCTCTGGTCCAGCGACGGTGGGTTTGTGCCCATAGGCGACGTTGTTGCTGGTGATGTCTGGTGAGGACCTGCCTACAAGCCCTCAGTCCAGCCTCTTTCAGCCTATTGCAGACAGTCTGAGCCCTAATGGAGGGATTGTGCGTTCCTGGTGTAACTCGGGCAGTTGTTGTTGCCATCCTGTACCTGTCCCACAGGTGTGATGTTCGGATGTACCGATCCTGTGCAGGTGTTATTACATGTGGTCTGCCACTGCGAGGACGATCGGCTGTCCATCCTGTCTCCCTGTAGCGCTGTCTTAGGCATCTCACAGTACGGACATTGCGATTTATTGCCCTGGCCACATCTGCAGTCCTCATGCCTCCTTGCAGCATGTCTAAGGCACGTTCACACAGATGAGCAGGGACCCTGGGCATCTTTCTTTTGGTGTTTTTCAGAGTCAGTAGAAAGGCCTCTTTAGTGTCCTAAGTTTTCATTACTTTGACCTTAATTGCTACCGTCTGTAAGCAGTTAGTGTCTTAAAGACCGTTCCACAGGTGCATGTTCATTAATTGTTTATGGGTCATTGAACAAGCATGGGGAACAGTGTTTAAACCCTTTACAACGAAGATATGTGAAGTTATTTGTATTTTTACGATTTATTTTTGAAAGACAGGGTCCTGAAAAAGGGCCGTTTCTTTTTTTGCTGAGTTTATGTATACGACCAATACTTTTTGATTTGATATGACTACCTTTATA
>QNTS01000092.1:1156741-1241737 GCA_003317085.1 Hucho hucho
TGACCAAATACTTATTTTCCACCATAATTTGCAAATAAATTAATTAAAAATCCTACAATGTGATTTTCTGGATTTTTTTTCTTCATTTTGTCTGTCATAGTTGAAGTGTACCTATGATGAAAATTACAGGCCTCTCTCATCTTTTTAAGTGAGAGAACTTGCACAATTGGTGGCTGACTAAATACTTTTTTTCCCCACTGTATGGGGTAACTGTCTAGTCTTTCCAGATTTCTATGAAATTTGACCTTTAATTACTTATAATATGAGTGAAATAATAGTTTTCCTTCCAAAAAATGGTAATTAAGTCCGTTGAAAAGCAGCTTTTCTGTGTTGGAATAGTGTGGACGTACCCCAACAACAGAATGGTGTGGGTGTATACCGGTCATTAAATATTAATGCAAGTAGACCGCTGATTGGCCAGCTCATCCTCCTCAAGATTATGACATCATACTCTGAGGAAATAGCAAGCATTTTTTAAATGGTCTGTTTGAGATACAAATTTGAGGTGGGGGTTTTTAAAGTGTCTTTTTTTATTATATATATTTTTTAAATACATTTCTCAAATGTATGCTTTGGCCACTAATACGAGTATCAGACGAGTCAACAAAAATTTTTGGGTATGAGTTAGCATAATATGAACTTTTAAAAGTTCGATTTTCACTGGACAGTTACTTTAAAGTTAACTATAAGTGCACAGGATTGAGGAAGTCACTTGTTCCTGTCTCACTCCTTTCCACTACTCTGTGTGTGTTGCAGAAAGGATTTGGTGACATCTCGGAGCGTGTGAATCTGAGGGAGAGGCTGCAGTGTAAGAACTTCACCTGGTATCTGAATACTATTTACCCCGAGGCGTTCGTGCCAGACCTCACCCCTACCAAGTTCGGAGCGGTACGTTTTGTTCCATTAAGGTGTACAAACTATAGAGCTGGTTTCAAATACTATTTTAAGTCATTTGAAATTCTTTAGCTGTGCATGATTGAGCTTGCCTGTTGCCATGAAACCAATAGAAATGTCTCAAAAGTGCAAATCCCGCTCACTAAATGCAGGGTTTAGCCAGGCAGTCCAAAACAAACGCTACAAGTATTTGAGGTAACACTTTTTTATTTGGATAGTCCATCTATAGATGCTCTACAGACTATAAGTAAATATCTACTAACCCTAAACTTAACCTTAACCCTGACCCTAACCCGTTATTCTAAACCTAACCGTAACCTTAGCAAGCAGTTGCTTATCGACAGATAGTTTGTGGATAGTAGAGCATCTACAGATGGACTATCCAAAGAAAGTGTGACTAGGAAAGTACGATGCACAAGTGTTAATTGTTAAGTGTGTGTGTGCGCGCAGATTAAGAACTCTGGTGCTCAGAGCTGTCTGGATGTGGGAGAACAAAATGAAGGAGGGAAGCCACTGATCATGTACACGTGCCACAATATGGGGGGTAACCAGGTACTGTACATTCACTCTCAGTGTCAGAGGAGGCTGGTGGGAAGATATATAGGAGGACGGGCTCATTTGTAATGGCATGGAATAAACGGAACGGTATCAAACTTATGGAAAACACGTTTGACTTACAATGGGCTGTCGTCCTATAGCTCCTCTCACCAGCCTCCTCTGCACTCTATGGTTGTGTGGAGGGATATTCTGATATTGATACGCATTCAACAACAGTATGTTCAGTAAATTTTGGAATTTCATATTCAGGTTTATAGGCAAAGTTTTTGTTTAACTTTTATTTAAGTCACATTGAGATTAATGTCTATTTTTCAAGTGAACCCTGACGATCTCCAATAATGCCCTTTTTATTTAAGTCCCCAGCACCATACGAAAGTGATGTTTGACTACATATGCTTATCTATCCTGCTGTTTACCCCAGTACTTTGAGTACACGTCTCATAAGGAACTGCGTCACAACATAGGGAAGCAGCTGTGTCTACAGGCCAACCCCCTGCCAGACCAGGTTAAGTTGGAGCTCTGTTCATTGAAGGGACTAGGGACTAGCGTGGCCCCACAACAGGAGTGGCTCGTTACAGAGGTAAGGAAGCATCACCTGGACAAGCATGCACGCACGCATGTACAGTGCATTCAGAAAGTATTCAGACCGCTTCACTTTTTCCAAATTTTGTTACATTACAGGCTTATTCTACAATGGATTAAATTGTTTTTTTTCCCTCATCAATTTACACACAATACCCATAATGACAAAACAAAAACAGGTTTTTAGTATTTTTTGCAAATGTATTAAAATAAAAAATAACATTTACATAATTATTCAGACCCTTTATTCAGTAGTTTGTTGAAGTACGTTTGGCAGTGATTACAGCCTCGAGTCTTCTTGGGTATGATACTACAAGCTTGGCACACCTGAATTTGGAAAATTTCTCCCATTCTTCTCTGCATATCCTCTCAAGCTCTGTAAGGTTGGATTGGGAGCTTTGCTGCACAGCTATTTTCAGGTCTCTCCAGAGATGTTCGATCAGGTTCAAGTCCGGGATCTGGCTGGGCTACTCAAGAACATTCAGAGACTAGTCCCAAAGCCACTCCTGCATTGTCTTTGCTGTGTGCTTAGGGTTGTTGTCCTGTTGGAAGGTGAACCTTTGCCCCAGTCTGAGGTCCTAGACGCTCTGGAGCAGGTTGTCATCAAGGATCTCTGTACTTTGCGCCGTTCATCTTTCCCTCGATCCTGACTAGTCTCCCAGACCTTGCGGCTGAAAAATATAATTGCAGCATGATGCTGCCACCACCATGCTTCACTGTAGGTATGGTGCCAGGTTTCCTCCAGACGTGACGCTTAGCATTCAGGCCAAAGAGTTCAATCTTGGTTTCATCAGACCTGAGAATCTTGTTCCTCATGGTCTGAGAGTCTTTAGGTGCCTTTTGGCAAACTCCAAGCAGGCTGTCATGTGCCTTTTACTGAGGAGTGGCTTCGTCTGGCCACTCTACCGTAAAGGCCTGATTGGTGGAGTGCTGCAGAAAACTCTGGATCTCTGTCAGAGTGAACATCGGGTTCTTGGTCACCTCCCTGACCAAGGCCCTTTTTCCCCGATCGCTCAGTTTGGCCGGGCAGCCAGCTCTAGGAAGAGTCTTGGTGGTTCCAAACTTCTTTCATTTAAGAATGAGAGAGGCCACTGTGTTCTTGTTTGGGACCTTCAATGCTGCAGACATTTTTTGATACCAGATCCCCAGATCTGTGCCTCGAAACAATCCTGTCTCAGAGCTCTATGGACAATTCCTTCGACCTCATGGCTTGGTTTTTGCTCTGACATGCACTGTCAACTGTGGGACCTTATATAGACATGTATGTGCCTTTCCAAATCATGTCCAATCAATTGAATTTCCCACAGGTGGACTTCAATCAAGTTGTAGAAACATTTTAAGGATGATCAATGGAAACAGGATTCACCTAAGCTCAATTTCGTGTTTCATAGCAAAGGGTCTGAATACTTATGTAAAAAAGGTATTTTATTTCTAGAAAACCTGTTTTCGCTTTGTCATTAATGGCCGTTGTGTGTAGATGAGCATTTTTTCTCTCCAATTTAATCCATTTTAGAATAAGGCTGTAACATAACAAAATGTGGAAAAAGTGAAGGGGTCTGAATACTTTCCGAAGGCACTGTATATCACACACGCATCCACATTTCTAGATCTGCTGGGAGGAGAAATATATTAGACTCCTCATTCTTGAAGAGCGCTTTTGTAAAGCATGTGTGACTGATGAAATAAACGCAATGAAATACATTTCATCTGCTTAGGTAACTATCTGTTAACGATCTTTCCAAAAAAATAACAAGATAAGTTATTACTCTAGATCTAATCTGTCCGTAGCTGACCCAATGTTATCCCACTGCAGTACAAGGTCTTACTCTGTGCTTTTAACCCTCTGCCCTCTCTAGGAGAATCTCCTCAAGAACCCACCAAGTGGAAAGTGCTTAGTCCTGAAAGGGGGCCAGATAGTGATGGACGACTGTAACGCAGCTGACCTCAACCAGCACTGGGCATTCAGTTGACCCCTAACTTCCGACCCCGACCTTAAGCAGAACTGAAGCTTTCACTAGACGTTGACCCCCCACCTCCCGCCAGCCCACCCACCCATAGATTCTATGAACAAACTTATAGACCCTACCAATCTACCTATAGACTCTGGGTCAAGCAGGCAGTACTAGCACCAGTACTAGCTGAACCTGACAGGACATGAGTCATACAGCACTGGAGACCATTGATGACCTAAGTGGAGTGGACAGGTTGAATGTAGAGTGCTGACTGTGCTATGGAAGTGCACACCTATTTGAAGGATCTCAGGATAACCACTTATAACTATATTTTTATGATAATAGAGACTCAGGAATTAAGATTTCTTCTAGTGGAGTGTGTGGACAGTGGACTCTGCAGCCTGGGTCGTGTTCAGTAGGGAGAAAATGTTTTGGAATGGAGTGAAACGGGGAGAACTTAGGCCTACTACCCAAACTTATCCAGTATGAACAAATATCTTAGTTTTCTGTTGCAAAACGTTTTGCCACTGTGTGCCCTACTGGACACGACCCTGGAGTGGCAGGCGGGAGGTCCCTTCCAGACAACTAGGACCTCAACCCAGAAATGCATTCTCTTTTTTTATCATAGTTTTGCTTGTCTTAACTTATTTTGTCAGGTAATGAATGTAGATATAGTGAATGTTGTTTCTGTGACAATGCATATGTCTGCCAAAGGGAAAGGTGTCAATTTTTTAAATAAAGTTTTATCTGTATACAGTTGGATTATTTGTCATACGAGTGAAATGACAGGTCCTGTGTGGCTCAGTTGGTAGAGCATGGCTCTTGCAACGGCAGGGTTGTGGGTTTGATTCCCACTGAGGACCAGTAAAAAATGTATGTACTTACTGTAAGTCGCTCTGGAGAGCGTCTGCTAAATGACAAAAATATAAATGTTTGTCTCAGCTTTTACGTTTAAGAGATATTCTCAGATAATTAAAACCATTACTATAAACATATTGTAACGACCCTGGGTTTATAAGCGCAGATATCGATTCTGCCGCACGAGCATGCTTTTGGGGCATAGTCAATAGCGCCCTGGACTTTCGGCTAGAAGGTTGAGGGTTCGAGACCTGCTCCCTGCCTGTTTCATTACAATATGATAGAAAGGGAATTAGTACTTTTGAGAGATCTTGTTTTCTTTTTATTAACATCATGCACTCAAAAAAGGGTCAATGCAGGTAGTCTTGGTAGCCATTTGATTAGCTATTTAGCAGTCTTATGGCTTGGGAGTAAAAGCTGTTCAGGTTCCAGACTTGGTGCACTGGTACGCTTGCCGTGCGATAGCGGAGAGAACGGTCTGTGGCTGGAGTCTTTGACAATGAGTCAATGAATATCTTGGTCACAAATTTTGGCGCAATATTAATGTTTATGCAAGGAGTGGTTTGGTACTCTTAAGGTCATTCCTTCAGATGATTAATGAGAACTTAGAGACTAAGACTAATCTTGAGAAAGTTCAACAAAAGCCATGGATTTATTTCTGTAATTGTAAACTCAACAAAAATGACAGGCGTTAGTTAGACTGCGACTGTAACTAAGCTTGAAAAAAGGAAGTTGAAGACCGAGTAGGCTGGGACGAAATGAAAGGTAGTTGCCAAACCAGGCCTGTTGTAATGTGGAGATGTAGCTAATGTGTTGGTAGTTGTCTTTCATGCCTTGCCTTTCACAATCTGAACATTTAATCAATGAGTAATAAACAATGGCGGCATGCTCCCTCACAGATGACTTCAAAACAATAAGGCTTAGGCTGAAACGCATCAAGTAGATTCATTATTGAAGATAATCTTCAACAGAGTACTGTCTATTCCATTCGCTACTGGCACGGTTCATGAATTCACCGGCTCTCTCTGTGCGTGTGTGGGTGTGGCCGCTGATTGCCACTCTGCTCGTTGTCAGCGCCAGCTGACACTCATTATGTGTGCCTACTTATACTCGTTGTCTTGGTCTTGTGTTTGTCAGTTCGTTGTCTTGTTTCCCTGTGCTTCTCTCCAGGCCGAGTTCTGTGTTCTCCTATGGTTCCGTTCTCCGCTGGACTCTTCGTTCGCTCCTGTGGAGGTCTCTATGCTGGGCACGTTCAGGATCGCCAGTCTGGGAATTCCTCTTTACTCACTGACATTACGGAGGATTGGTTTTCCCCTGCAGCCTCGGCGCTGCTAAGACCTAGACATTTCCTGACACCCTCGATTACCTGTTACTTACCTCCTGAATTGCTTCAATAAATGTTGAACTTGACTCGCTATTAAATCCTCCGTCCTTTCACGTGACAGCTACAGCCTGAGTGGGATATGTGTGTTGAGTGACAAGAATAAAGATATCCTGTATTTATAACAATAGGTTATAGCAGAGCTCTGCATGACAGTAATGTACAGTCTGAACTGTATGGAAACCACGTCCATAAGGAAATGTGTTGAGTGACAAAGTCAGACATTCTTTCTTTGCAATAATGGGTGGCAGCAATGCCTCACTTTGCAATTTCTGCTGTGCAGTGACAGAATTGCACTCCTTTGTGAGTGAATGGGATAACACAGAGAAAAGAGTGAGACGGCAATGAAAAAGAGGGTAAGTTCACACACAAAGTACACATACTCAAATGTCTTCCTTTTGCTATTGTTTTATGGAACCAAGCTTGACATGCAGAGACAACACAACAGAGAGAGGAGTGGTGTTCCTGAGTGTCTCACCCTTTCTGAGGTATTTGTACGGCTGAGAAGAGAGCTCTCCCATCCATCTGACTCCCTCATCTTCATCATCCTGGGAGCCTCAGTGAGTAATGTTGAAGTTAGCCTGGTCCCAGATCTGTGCTCTTCCCAACAATTTTGGCGCGACAGAGTTGGTATGATAGTACAAATAGACTGCCACTCAGGCTAAGTAGTAGTCCCTCTGGGCATGTGTTTAAGTTTAACCTTTTTCCTGTGGTACAGTTGAAGTCGGAAGTTTACATACACTTAGGTTGGAGTCATTTAAACTACTCCACAAATGTCTTGTTAACAAACTAGTTTTGGCAAGTCAGTAATGCACAAAGTAGATGTCCTAACACAAGTAATTTCTCCAACAATTATTTACAGACAGATTATTACACTTAAAATTCACTGTATCACAATTCCAGTGGGTCAAAAGTTTACATACACTAAGTTGACTGTGCCTTTAAACAGCTTGGTAAATTCCAGAAAATAATGTCATGGCTTTAGAAGCTTCTGATAGGCTAATTGACATCATTTGAGTCAATTGGAGGTGTACCTGTGGATGTATTTCAAGGCCTACCTTCAAACTCAGTGTCTCTTTGCTTGACATCATAGGAAAATCTAAAGAAATCAGCCAAGACCTCAAAAGACATTTTAGACCTCCACAAGTCTGGTTCATCCTTGGGAGCAATTTCCAAATGCCTGAAGGTACCACGTTCATCTGTACAAACAATAGTACGCAAGTATAAACACCATGGGACCACACAGCTGTCATACCGCTCAGGAAGGAGACGCGTTCTGTCTCCTAGAGATGAATGTACTTTGGTGCGAAAAGTGCAAATCAATCCCAGAACAACTGCAAAGGACCTTGTGAAGATGCTGGAGGAAACCAGTACAAAAGTATCTATATCCACAGTAAAAGGAGTCCTATATTGACATAACCTGAAAGGCCGCTCAGCAAGGAAGAAGCCACTGCTCAAAAACCGCCATAAAAAAGCCAGACTATGGTTTGCAACTGCACATGGGGACAAAGATTGTACTTTTGGAGAAATGTCCTCTGGTCTGATGAAACCAAAATACAACTGTTTGGCCATAATGACCATCGTTGTGTTTGGAGGAAAAAGGGGGAGGCTTGCAAGCCGAAGAACACCATCCGAACCGTGAAGCACGGGGGTGGCAGCATCATGCTGTGCTGCTTTTCTGCAGGAGGGACTGGTGCACTTCACAAAATAGATGGCAGATTGAGGAAGGACAATTATGTGAATATATTGAGGCAACATCTCAAGACAAAGTCAAAGTCAAGGTATTGGAGTGGCTATCACAAAGCCCTGACCTCAATCCTATAGAACATATGTGTGCAGAACTGCGTGTGCGAGCAAGGAGGCCTACAAACCTGACTCAGTTACACCAGCTATGTCAGGAGGAATGGGTCAAACTTCACCCAACTTATTGTGGGAAGCTTGTGGAATGCTAGCTGAAATGTTTGACCCAAGTTAAATAATTTAAAGACAATGCTACCAAATACTAATTGAGTGTATGTAAACTTCTGACCCACTGGGAATGTGATGAAAGAAATTAAAGCTGAAATAAATCATTCTCTATACTATTATTCTGACATTTCACATTCCTAAAATAAATCAAATCAAATCAAATTTATTTATAAAGCCCTTCTTACATCAGCTGATGTCACAGAGTGCTGTACAGAAACCCAGCCTAAAACCCCAAACAGCAAGCAATGCAGGTGTAAAAGCACGGTGGCTAGGAAAAACTCCCTAGAAAGGCCGAAACCTAGAGAGGAACCAGGCTGTGAGGGGTGGCCAGTCCTCTTCTGGCTGTACTGGGTGCAGATTATAACAGAACATGGACAAGATTTTAAAATGTTCATAAAACAGGCAGAACAGTTGAAACTGGAGAAGCAGCATGGCCAGGTGGACTCGGACATCAAGGAGTCATCAGGCCAGGTAGGCCTTGAGGAATGGTCCTAATGCTCAGGTCCTGAGAGAGAGAGAGAGAGAGAGAGAGAGAGAGCATACTTAAATTCACACAGGACACCGGATAAGAGAGGAGAAATACTCCAGATATAACAGACGGACCCTAGCCTCCCAACACATAAACTACTGCAGCATAAATACTGGGGGCTGAGACAGGAGGGGTCGGGAGACACTGTGGCCCCGTCCGACGATACCCCCGGACAGGGCCTAACAGGCAGGATATTACCCCACCCACTCTGCCGAAGCACAGCCCCCACACCACTAGAGGGATATCTTCAACCACCAACTTACCATCCTGAGACAAGGCCGAGTATAGCCCACAAGATCTTCGCCACGGCACAACCCAAGGGGGGGGCAACCCGGACAGGAAGATCACGTCAGTGACTCAACCCACTCAAGCGACCCCCCCCCCCCCCAGGGACGGTATGGAAGGGCAACAGTAAGCCAGTGACTCAGCCCCTGTAATAGGGTCAGAGGCAGAGAATCCCAGTGGAGGGGAACCGGCCAGGCAGAGACAGCAAGGGTGGTTCGTTGCTCCAGTGCCTTTCTGTTCACCTTCACACTCCTGGGCCAGACTACACTCAATCATAGGACCTACTGAAGAGATGAGTCTTCAATATAGACTTAAAGGTTGAGACCGAGTCTGCGTCTCTCACATGGATAGGCAGACCCTTCCATAAAAATTGAGCTCTATAGGAGAAAGCCCTGCCTCCAGCTGTTTGCTTAGAAATTCTAGGGACAGTAAGGAGGCCTGCATCTTGTGACCGTAGCGTACATGTAGGTATGTACGGCAGGACCAAATCGGAAAGATAGGTAGGAGCAAGCCCATGTAATGCTTTGTAGGTTAGCAGTACAATCTTTAAATCAGCCCTTGCCTTAACAGGAAGCCAGTGTAGAGAGGCTAGCACTGGAGTAATATGATCACATTTTTTGCTTCTAGTCAAGATTCTAGCGGTGGTGTTTAGCACTAACTGAAGTTTATTTAGTGCTTTATCCGGGTAGCCCGGAAAGTAAAGCATTGCAGTAGTCTAACCTAGAAGTGACAAGCGCATGGATTAACTTTTCTGCATCATTTTTGGACAGAAAGTTTCAGATTTTTACAATGTTACGTAGATGGAAAAAAGCTGTCCTTGAAACAGTCTTGATATGTTCGTCAAAAGAGAGATCAGGGTCCAGAGTAACGCCGAGGTCCTTCACAGTTTTATTTGAGACGACTGTACAACCATAAAGATTAATTGTCAGATTCAACAGAAGATCTCTTTGTTTCTTGAAAAAGTGGTGATCCTAACTGACCTAAGACAGGGAACTTTTACTAGGATTGAATGTCAGGAATTGTGAAAAACTGAGATTAAATGTATTTGGCTAAGGTGTATGTAAACTTCCGACTTCAACTGTATGTTCTGTTCACTTCTGTTCTGCAAGTGCAGATACATCAAGTACAATTCAATGTCCGTATTAGCATACCACATCTTAGACTGCATATTCAGTATATTACTTCATTGCTGTAAGTATGCTAGTGTTAATGTTGGAACATAACCGTGATTTCACAGTATGTAAAAGGAAGGTAATGACTTGTTGAACTAGTTCCACTGTCTGATAAGAGGGGGTTTATTTGAGATATGCTTTAAGAGCAACCACATGACCTACTCTGCTCAGCAACCACACAACTATTTAGGCTACTGTGTGAGTTTTGTTATGGAAACGTGGCGTCTTGCTTGTTGTAGATTCCCAACTAGTATATCTATTGGGAGTGCCTCTATTTGTCTAGTTCCATCTGGTTTGAAGTCCAAACATGGGGTTTACTAACTGTGTGTGTGTGTGTGCGTGCGTGCGTGCGTGCGTGCGTGGCAGTGATACAATAGGGAATACGTATAACTGCACAGTGTGGTGACAGCCAGGAAGCCGACTGGGGGATGGAGAGGGTAAAGAGGAGAAGGGGGAGTGAGCACACGCTGACTGAAATGTGCTGCATCTACCTTTATCCAGCGCTGAAAAATAGAGAAGTTTAGGACTTCAAATGTTTGTCCACTTATGTGAGTCTGTCTATCACAAATGATTGTCCTCATTCACTACAGTTGAGTGCATTAAAAGGTTATTTTTAAAATACCTGTGCTGCAATGCTGTTAGTCTTCTTGACTAACAGCATGTTGTGTCTGAATGACCCACATATCCACTACTCACAACATGCCCCACGTTGACTAGGTCAATTTATAGTTTTACTGCAGTAGGTAGGTCATGTGTAGGTTGGATATTGGATTTAGCTCACGTGACAGACTCAGTGTCATGTACATGCTTTTCACTGCACCAATAAGAGACAGAAAATATGAGGAGTACTTTCAAACATAACATTATAAGCGCATTTTCTTCTATCCATTCATGGAGATCATGCCAAGAATAATATTTATCCCACACTATGGTGGGTGAGATGCTTTGTGTTGTCAGATGTTTTCTGTTAGAGAGGCAGTTTGCTAATAACTATGTCCCTAGTCTCTGAAACATCATTCTAATTTATGAATGCCCCTAAATGCTGCTCAAGGTTTGTCATCTCAACCCACTGGGCACATACTGGATAAGTCAGCGCAGTGGTCTAAGGCACTGCATCTCAGTGCTAGAGGCGTCACTACAGACCCTGGTTCGATTCCAGGCTGTATCACAACCAGTTGTGATTGGGAATGGGATTAAGGTCTGGGGAGTTTCCTTGCCATGGACCCAAAATATTGATGTTTTGTTCCCCAAGCCACTTAGCATTCACTTTTGCCTAATGGCAAGGTGCTCCATCATGCTGGAAAAGTTATTGTTTGTCACCAAACTGTTCCTGGATGGTTGGGAGAAGTTGCTTTCTGAGGATGTGTTGGTACCATTCTTTATTCATGTCTGTGTTCTTAGGCAAAATTGTGAGTGAGCCCACTCCCTTGGCTGAGAAGCAACCCCACACATGAATGGTCTCAGGATGCTTTACTGTTGGCATGACACAGGATTGATGGTAGCGCTCACCTTGTCTTCTCCGGACAAGCTTTTTTCCGGATGCCCCAAACAATCGGAAAGGGGATTCATCAGAGAAAATGACTTTACCCCAGTCCTCAGCAGTCCAATCCCTGTACCTTTTGCAGAATATCATTCTGTCCCTGATGTTTTTCCTGGAGAGAAGTGGCTTCTTTGCTGCCCTTCTTGACACCAGGCCATCCTCCAAAAGTCTTCGCCTCACTGTGCGTGCAGATGCACTCACAGCTGCCTGGTGGTGCCCCGATCACAATTATCCCAGCGTCGTCCGGGTAAGGGTTTGTAAATTGTCATTATTTACAATTGTCATTGTAAATAAGAATTTGTTCTTAACTGACTTGCCTAGTTAAATAAAAATAAATAAATATGATATTGAGCGCTTGCACCATGTACTTTAATGTCATCTCAATTAACTGCAATCAATTGGCTGTGATATTAGATGAAGCACAGTGATAACACATGAAGTTGTTGTATGAACAAAATATTAGACATTGTTTTCCTATGTGAACTATGTTGTGCTTTTTAAATGGTTGAAAGCATAGTGATAACACAATGGGAATTCAAAACACTTTGGCTGTCTTTTTGAGTGTGTGAAAATAGGTTGGAATCTCATTCATCAATGTATCTACATCTCTACGTTGAAATGACATGGTGTGCCCAGTGGGCAGTTTATTCTAATGCTGGTAGAAATTCAGGGGTAAGGGGTTGGTTGCTCGTTGACCAGTGTATATATATTTGTCAAATGTGCTGTGATGTTTTACAAAAGTTCTGAACCTATATACGTTTTACGGACAAAGTATATTTTACATTAGTTATCTTGCTTTTTTGTTATTTTTTGTCCCACCTTTCAGCTCTCCTCAACCCCTCCCATCTATCTCCAAACACGATCCAGTTTTGATTTACAGTGCATTCGGAAAGTGTTCAGACCCCTTAACTTTTTCCACATTTTGTTACGTTACAGCCTTATTTTATAATATATATATTTTTTCAATTTGCTCATCAATTTGTACACAATACCCCATAGTGACAAAGTGAAACTGTTTTTTAGAAATGTTTGCAAATGTATTAAAAAAAAAAAATAATACCTTAGTTACGTAAGTATTCAGCCCCTTTGCTATGAGAATAGAGATTGAGCTTAGGTGCATCCTGTTTCCATTGATCATCCTTGAAATGTTTCTACAACTTGATTAGAGTCCACCTGTGGTAAATTCAATTGATTGATCATGATTTGGAAAAGCACACCTGTTTATAAGGTCCCACAGTTGACAGTGCATGTCAGAGCAAAAACCAAGCCTTGAGGTCGAAGGAATTGTCTGTAGAGCTCCTGGACAGGATTGCGTCGAGGCACAGATCTGGGGAAGGGTACCAAAACAATTCTGCAGAATTTAAGCTCCCCAAGAGCACAGTGGCCTCAAATGGAAGAAGTTTGGAACCACAAAGAATCTTCCTAGAGCTGGCCACCCGGCCAAACTGAGCGATCGGGGAAAAAGGGCCTTGGTCACGGAGGTGACCAAGAACCCGATGGTCACACTGAAAGATCTCCAGAGTTCCTCTGTGGAGATGGAAGAACCTTCCAGAAGGACAACCATCTCTGCAGCACTCCACCAATCAGGCATTTATGGTAGAGTGGCCAGACGGAAACCATTCCTCAGTAAAAGGCACATGACAACCTGCTCGGAGTTTGCCAAAAGGCACCTAAAGACTCTCAGACCATGAGAAACAAGATTCTCAGGTCTGATGAAACCTGAATGCGAAACATCCCATCTGGAGGAAACCTGGGACCATGCCTACGGTGAAGAATGGTGGTGGCAGCATCATGTGGTGGGGACGTTTTTCAGCGGCAGGGACTGGGAGAGATCTTTGATGAAAACCTGCTCCAGGACCTCAGACTGGGGCAAAGGTTCACCTTCCAACAGGACAATGACCCTAAGTACACAGCCAAGACAATGCAGAAGTGGCTTCGAGAACAAGTCTCTAAATGTCTTTGAGTGGCCCAGCCAGAGCCCGGACTTGAACCTGATCGAACATCTCTGGAGAGACCGGAAAATATTGGTGCAGCGCGCTCCCCATCCAACCTAACAGAGCTTGGGAGGATCTGCAGAGAAGAATGGGAGAAACCCCCCAAGCGTCATACCCATGAAGACTTGAGGCTGTAATTGCTGCCAAAGGTGCTTTAACAAAGTACTGTGTAAATGGTCTGAATACTTATGTACATTTCTGTTAATTTTTTTAAATAAAAAAAAAATTAAACCTGTTTTTGCTTTGTCGTTCTCCCCAATTTCGTGATATCCAATTGGTAGTTACAGTCTTGTCCCATCGCTGCAACTCCCGTACAGACTTGGAAGAGGCGAAGGTCGAGAGCAATGCGTCCTCTGAAACACGACCCCGCCAAGCCGCACTTCTTCTTGACACACATGCTTAACCCAGAAGCCAGCCGCACCAATGTGTCAGAGGAAACACTGTACAGCTGGCGACCGTAGTCAGCGTGCATGCGCCCAGCCGCCACGAGTCGCTAGAGCGTGGGTTTTATAATGATCAATCAGCCTTTTAAAATGATAAACTTTGATTAGCTAACAGAATGTGCCATTGGAACACAGGAGTGATGGTTGCTGATAATGGGCCTCTGTACGCCTATGTACAGTTGTAGTCGGAAATTTACATACACCTTAGCCAAATACATTTAAACTCAGTTTTCACAATTCCTGACATTTAATACTAATAAAAATTCCATGTCTAAGGTCAGTTACAATCACAACTTTATTTTAAGAATGTGAAATGTCAGAGTAATAGTAGAGAGAATTATTTATATTAGCTTTTATTTCTTTCATCACATTTCCAATGGGTCAGAAGTTTACATACACTCAATTAGTATTTGGTAGAATTGCCTTTAAAGTGCTTAACTTGGGTCAAACGTTTCGGGTAGCCTTCCACAAGCTTTCCACAATGTCACGACTTCCACCAAAGTCGGTCCCTCTCCCTGCTCGGGCGGCATTTGGCAGTCGACGTCACCGGTTTTCTAGCCATCGCCGATCCACTTTTCATTTTTTCATTGTTTTTGTCTTGTTTTACACACCTGGTTTCAATCCCACAATTACTTGTTCATTTTTAAACCCTCTTTCCCCCATGTTTGTTTGTGAGTGATTGTTTTATTGTATTGCGGTCCGTATTTGTGGGCTTGGATATTTTTGACGTTTGTTAATATTTTGAGTAAAATTTGCTATATTTACTCATATCTGCTGTCCTGCACCTGACTCTTCTACACCAGCAACACACAGACGCTTTACAGAATCACTCACCCACACTATGGAGTCAGCAGGAGCAGACGACCTCCCTGTGGCGGTAGAGGAGCGTGTCCAGCAGCACGCGACCATGTTACAACATCTGGGCACCGCCATGGATCGCGTGCTGCAGACGATGGACCGAATGGAGAGAGAAAAAGGTCTTCCAGCACCTCCACCAGCCCCACTACAGCAGGTCCCACTGTACACCCCTTCTTCACCCGGTTCCAGCGGGATTCAGCTCTCACTCCCGAGGGAGTATGATGGGATGGCTGCCGGATGCCAGGGGTTCTTACTCCAGCTGGAACTCTACCTGGCGACCATCCACCCGGCTCCTTTTGGACGTGAGAGTGTGTCCGCCCTCGTCTCCTGCCTCTCAGGCAAAGCCCTGGAATGGGCCAACGCCGTATGGAGTGAAGGAGACGCGGTGTTGGACCATTACGCAGAGTTCACCCGCCGCTTTCGGGCAGTTTTCGACCACCCGCCTGAGGTGAACGTCTGTTCCATCTGAGGCAGGGGACGAGGAGCGCGCAGGATTTCGCTTTGGACTTCCGGACCCTGGCCGCCAGCGCAGGATGGAACAACATGGCCCTGATTGATCACTATCGGTGCCGTCTGCACGAGGACGTCCATCGGGAGTTGGCCTGCCGAGACACCACCCTCACGTTGGACCAGCTGGTGGACCTGTCCATCCGGCTGGACAATCTGCTGGCTACCCACGGACGTCCGGATCGGGGCCTGTCAGTTCCATCCCCCAGCACCTCTGCTCCGACGCCCATGGAGCTGGGAGGTGCTGCGCTTAGGGGGCGACCGGAGGAGGGGCCATTCCCTGCACCATTTGTGGCCATAGAGGGCACACTGCTGGTCGGTGCTGGGGGGGTTCCTCAGGGAGTCGAGGCAGCAAGCAGGGCACTATCGTGTCACCCCAGGTGAGTCGGCACCAGGCTCACCCAGAGCTCCCTGTTGCTCACATGTTTTTGTTTGTAGAATTTCCTGAATTTTCCCCGCATTCCCAGCATAAGTCGATTCAGGCGCAGCTGGGAACTTTATTGATCGTTCATTTGCTCATAGTTTAGGGATCCCCATTGTTCCTGTTGATATGTCCTTCCCTGTGCATGCCTTAGATAGTCAACCATTAGGGTCAGGGCTGATTAGGGAGGCTACCGCTCCACTAAGCATGGTTACGCAGGAGGGTCATGAGGAGAAAATCAGTCTCTACCTCATTGATTCTCCTGCGTTTCCCGTGGTGTTGGGCCTACCCTGGTTGGCCTATCATAACCCCACTATTTCGTGGCAACAGAGGGCTCTCAAGGGATGGTCACGAAAGTGCTCAGGGAGGTGTGTAGGTGTTTCCATCGTTGCGACTACGGTGGAGAGTCCAGACCAGGTTTCCACCGTGCACATCCCCTCTGAATATGCCAATTTGGCTCTCGCTTTCTTGTAAAAAGAAGGCGACTCAATTACCACCCCATCGACGGGGGGATTGTGCGATAGATCTCCTGGTGGACGCAGCACTTCCCAGGAGTCACGTGTATCCTCTGTCACAGGAGGAGACGGAGGCTATGGAAACATGTCTCCGAATCTCTGGGGCAGGGATACATTCGGCCCTCCACTACACCTGCCTCCTCGAGTTTCTTTTTTGTGAAGAAGAAGGATGGAGGTCTGCGCCCGTGTATTGACTATCGAGGTATCAATCAGATCACCGTGAGGTACAGCTACCCGCTGCCTCTCATAGACAGTGCGATTGAGTCAATGCACGGGGCGCGCTTCTTCACAAAATTGGATCTCAGGAGCGCTTACAATCTGGTGCGTATCCGGGAGGGGGACGAGTGGAAGACAGAATTTAGTACCACCTCAGGGCACTATGAGTACCTCGTCATGCCATACGGGTTAATGAATGCTCCATCAGTTTTCCAGGTATTTGTAGACAAGATTTTCCGGGACTTGCTCGGGCAGGGTGTAGTGGTGTATATCGACGACATTCTGATTTACTCCGCTACACGCGCCGAGCATGTGTCCCTGGTTCGTAAGGTGCTTGGTCGACTGTTGGAGCATGACCAATACCTCAAGGCTGAGAAATGTCTGTTCTTCCAACAGTCTGTCTCCTTCCTAGGGTACCGCATTTCCACGTCAGGGGTGGAGATGGAGAATGACTGCATTTCAGCCGTGCGTAATTGGCCGACTCCCACCACAGTAAAGGAAGTGCAGCGGTTCTTAGGGTTTGCCAACTACTACCGGAGGTTTATCTGGGGCTTCGGTCAGGTAGCGGCTCCCATTACCTCACTGTTGAAGGGGGGACCGGTGCGACTGCAGTGGTCAGCTGAGGCGGACAGGGCTTTTGGTCACCTGAAGGCTCTGTTTACCTCGGCTCCCGTGCTGGCTCATCCGGATCCTTCTTTGGCATTTATAGTGGAGGTGGACACGTCCGAGGCTGGGATAGGAACTCATATCAAATGTATACACTGTACTCTATACCATCTACTTAATCTTGCCTATGCCGTTCGGCCATCGACTCAAATCTCTAGCCACTTTAATAATTAAAAAGTGGATGTAATAAATGTTTCACTAGCCACTTTAAACTATGCCATTTATATAATGTTTACATATCCTACACTACTCATCTCACATGTATATACTGTACTATATACTATCTACTGCATCTTGCCTATGCCGGTCAGCCATCATTCATCCATATATTTATATGTACATACTTGTATTCAATCCTTTACACTTGTGTGTATAAGGTAGTTGTTGTGAAATTGTTAGATTACATGTTAGATACTACTGCATGGTCGGAACTAGAAGCACAAGCATTTCGCTACACTCGCATTAACATCTGCTAACCATGTGTATGTGACAAATAAAATGTGATTTGATTTAATGTCATTTTGGTAAGCCATTCCAGTGTATATTTGGCCTTGTGTTTTAGGTTATTGTCCTGTTGAAAGGTGAATTTGTCTCCCAGTGTCTGTTGGAAAGCAGACTGAACCAGGTTTGCCCCTAGGATTTTGCCTGTGCTTAGCTCTATTCCATTTAATTGTAACCTTAATAACTTCTTGCCGATAACAAAAGTATCGATAACATGATGCAGCCACAACCATGCCTGAAAATATTCTGTACAGACTTCCTTCTTTTCACTCTAGGTTAGTATTGTGGAGTAACTACAATGTTGTTTATCCATCCTCAGTTTTCTCCTATCACAGCCATTCAACTCTGTAAATGTTTTAAAGTCCCCATTGGCCTCATGGTGAAATCCCAGAGCGGTTTTCTTCCTCTCCGGCAACTGAGTTAGGAAGGTAGTCTGTATCTTTGTAGTGACTGTGTGTATTGATGCACCATCCAAAGCGTAATTGATAACTTCACAATACTCAATTATAGTAAGTGTCTGCTTTTTTTATTTTTACCCAACTATGAATAGGTGTTCTTCTTTGCATGGCATTGGATAACCTCCCTGGTCTCAACTGAGGGACCTTACAGATAATTGTGTGTGTGGTACAGAGAGGGTGAAGTCATATTTTTGCACAAGGTGAGTCCATGCAACTTATTATGTGACTTGTTAAACACATTCTTACTCCTGTACTTATTTAGGCTTGCCATAAAAAGGTTGAATACTTTTAGCTTTTAATAATTTGTAAAACCCCCAAATCCGCTTTGACATTATGGAGTATTGTGTGTAAATTCTGGCTGTAACACAACAAAATGTGGAAAAAGTCAAGGAGTGTGAATACTTTCTGAAGGCAATGTAGGTGAGTAGACAGTTCTCCACTGTCTACTCAAATCCACCAGTTGAAAATCACTTAGTTGTCTTTAACCAAAATGAAATCATATTGGGATATAATCAGATAACACCATCCAAATCTGCAAACTCTCTTTTCTAAACTAGAAACCTGACTAATTATATTTCCATCTACTGTTCCTACATTCCTATCACTCAGTCCAGGCTTGGTCTAGGCGTAAGTTGCTCCGCTGTGATTGGCTGATGACTGACACTATTTTCTGTTCCTCTCTCTCCAGGTATATTGCCCAGTTCTGGGTATTCCTTCACTCTACAGCCCACACACAACACACAAACACATACACACATACTGCTCCAGTCATTTCACCGATAAACAGACAGAAAGACTGACTGAATGACTTTTAGGGCTGGATGCGCCAGAGGAAGGAGAAGGACTGAAAGACCCCAAATGTATGTTACTGCCTGAACAATGACAATAGCTGATTTATCAAGTTGCACTGAATGGAATGTATGTTTGTTGGTTGATCTGCCCTGCTTCTCTTAAGGTTCAAGAAAAACAGGTTTGTCCTATTGTATACATACAAAGCCACAAATGCCTCGGGTAAATGTCATTGTTAAACCAGAGGGATGTCAGTTCTACCATAAACAATAAATAATGTGGAAGCTCAACATTCTGCATAGTAAAAAAGTGTGTATATTTATTAGGTTTTCAATTGTTGTGTACAACATTTTCATAACTGCAGAAAACTGCTCAAGTGGACATAACACATTTACAGGAGACAATGTCATAGGCTACTGGCAATCAAGTCAATGTAAAAAAGTGTGTATATTTATTAGGTTTTCAATTGTTGTGTACAACATTTTCATAACTGCAGAAAACTGCTCAAGTGGACATAACACATTTACAGGAGACAATGTCATAGGCTACTGGCAATCAAGTCATTTTATGTAGAAAAAAGTATTCCTTGAACTGCCTTCAAATTTAAACCTCCATCTTAAGACTTAAGAAACATTCACACTGTAAACAGAAAGGTATCCATTTCATTGGCCCTAACACAGCCTTCCTCAGTTGTTGAGGACACATCTCTCTTTGCAGTTCCTGTGTCCATCTCGGCACTTCCTGGTGGGCGTGGCTGATCCGTCCTCAATGCCCCGGGCATACAGACGCACCAGCTGACCATGAACCCTGGGAGGGAGAGAGGGAGGGAAAGAAGGAACAGGACAACAAGAAAAATGAGGACAGGGTCGGAGTTGGAAAACGTGGCATTGACACTTCAAACTGTCGTGCTGATCCTAACAATACTGTGCTGGCTCAAATATTTTATTTTCACAAAGTCCTTTCTAGCACGATTTCAGCTAATATGGTGGATGTATTACCAGGCCAGAGCAATACTACTCTGCTCAGCTCAGTAGTGCCCTCAATAGTGTCCTGACGTAATCCTGTTTTATTACATAAAACTAGAGGGGAAGAGGCGATTCTGGAATATGTTCCCGAATTCATCTGCTGGCATTGAGGAGTTTACCACATCAGTCACCGGCCTCATTAATAAGTGCATCGACGACATAGTCCCCACAGTGACTATACATACATATCCCAACCAGAAGCCATGGATTACAGGCAACATCCGCACAGAGCTAAAGGCTAGTGGAGTTGGGTTAAATGTGGAAGACACATTTCGGTTTAATGCATTCAGTTGTGCAACTGACTAGGTATATCCCTTCCCTAGAGCTGCTGCTTTCAAGGAGCGAGACACTAATCTAAGAAATCCTGCTATAACCTCTGACGAGCCATTAAAACAGGCAAAGCATCAATACAGGACTAAAATCGAATCCTACAACACCATCTATCACGGATTACAAAGGGAAAACCAGCCGCGAGCTGCCCAGTGATGTGAACCTACCAGACAAGCTAAATGCCTTCTATGTCGCTTCGAGGTAAGCAACACTGAACCATGCATGAGAGCACCAGCTGTTTCCCGGACGACTGTGTGATCACGCTCTCCGTAGGCGATGTGAGTAAGACCTTTAAACAGGTTAACATTCACAAGGCTGCAGGGCCAGATGGATTATCAGGACGCGTACTCAGAGCAAGCGCTGACCAGCTGGCAAATGTCTTCACTGACATTTTCTAACCTTTCCCTGACCCAGTCTGTAATAACTACATGTTTCAAGCAGACCACCATAGTTCCTGTTCCCAAGAACGCCAAGGTAACCTATCTAAATGACTATCACCCCGTAGCACTCACATCTGTAGCCATGAAATTCTTTGAAAGGCTGGTCATGGCTCACATCAACACCATCATCCCAGACACCCTCGACCCACTCCAATTCGCATACCGCCCCAACAGATCCACAGATGATGCAATCTCTATTGCATTCCCCACTGCCCTCTCCCACCTGGACAAGAGAAACACCTGTGTGAGAATGCTGTTCATTGACTACAGCTCAGTGTTCCCTCTAAGCTCATCATATGCTAAGGATCCTGGGACTGAACACCTCCTTCTGCAACTGGATCCTGTACTTCCTGATGGGCCACCCTCAGGTGGTAAGGGTAGGCAATACATCCGCCACGCTGACCATTACCACGGGGGCCCCTCAGAGGTGCGTGCTTAGTCCCCTCCTGTACACCCTGTTCACCCATGACTGGGTTGTGAACAGGGAGTACCATCATTAACTTTGCTGACGACACAACGGTGGTAGGCCTTATCACTGACGACGATGAGACAGCCTATAAGGAAGAGGTCAGAGATCTGGCAGTGTGGTGCCAGGACAACAACCTCTCCCTCAACGTCATCAAGACAAAGGAACTGATCGTGGAGTGGGTTGAGAGATTTAAGTTCCTCGGAGTCCACATCACTTAGGAACTATCACGGTCCACACACACCAACACAGTCGTGAAGAGGGCACGACAACTCCTTTACGCCCTCAGGAGGCTGACCAGATTTGGCATGGGCCCTCAGATCCTCAAAGTTCTACAGCTGCACCATTGAGAGCATCTTGACTGGCTGCATCACCGCTTGGTATGGCAACTGTGTACAGCCCATTACATTGCCTAGTCACTTTATTCCTAATTATATGTACATATCTACCTCAAGTTACATCGTAACCTTGCATGTCGACTCATTACTAGTGCCACGTGTATATAGCCAATATATCATTACTCGTGCATTTATTATTAAATGTTATTACTTTTCTATTATTTCTCTATTTTCTTTCTATGCATTGTTGGAAAGGGCCTGTAAATAAGCATTTCACTGTTTGGTCTACACCTGTTGTTTATGAAGCATAAGACAAATCAAATTTGATTTGATTTTAAGCAAGGGGTCAACTCTGAGTTTTAGTATGGGGGCCAATGAGAGACTGTCGAATTTGGTCAAGATAAAAGTGAATTACTATTTTGATAGGTGAGGCTTATTTTATGTAGGAGTTTCATAATGCTTAGTTTGTTACGGGTGTACTGATATGACATTCTCCCAACTTTTAGTAAAACTATTTTATATTGTTGTTCACACGTGTATCTGCCCTCTCATTGGCTAGAATGTTCCCACCTGATCTGGCCTCAACCTGCCTGCCTTTTGCCTTTGCGGACATACATTACCATTTTTAGAGCGGTCAGTCTACCATCTTGTTAATATAATAGATCACATTTGATAAAACCCTGTGTGTTTACTCTAGAGTCTTCCTGTTTTTTTGCATGGGCTGCGTCACATTCCACTGAAAACGCCTTTATTGGTCGTTCACGTATGCGGTAGATAGGCTATTGTCAGCCCCTGTGTTTGTCAGACATGAGAGGATGCCAAAATAGTTACTTTGAACGTAATTGTCTGTCTAGTCTGAACGATTTGAGCTAGACTTTGAGTCAAGAGGGTTTTAAGAGGTACTAGAGTCTCCAGATAATGCCAAAAGCAGAGTACTAAATGTAAGGTAGGGTAAGCCAATAAGTAGTGATTTACATGATCTGATGAGTCATCCCTTACCTGCAGAAGATCTCAGTGTGAGGCAGTATCTCTCCGTCACAGTTCCACACAGACACTGTAGGAGCCTTACTGCAGCACAAACCACACAGGAAGTCTTTCTGCCCTCGCTCCTCTCTCCTTTCTACCAGGTGCTTGTGGGAACCGCTTCGGCATGGTCTCTTTCCCTCCTCCGTCATCCCTCCATCATTCACTCTCTCCCTCTCTTCATCCTTGTCCTCCTCTTCTCCGGTAGGTAGAGAAAAGCGCACTGCCTTCACTCGGTGGACATCCACAAACGGCAAGTCAAACTAAAATACAGTAGATAGGAAAGATAATTTATGCATCTATTGAAATATTTCTGTCTCAGATAACTGATATTTCCATACTGCTGTGCAGTACTTGAAGCCTGGGAAGTCAGTCCACGTACGATAGCAATGTAGCTAGCAATCATGGCTGCAGAGTTTGGATTTTTAGTCTGGCTACATTTCTTGTGGCCTCGCTGAGGTGGTCTTCACCTGGTCCTCAGTGCTGGTGTGTCTGTGTAGGAAGGTGAGGAACCCTAAGGGGTGTGTGTCCCGTACGATGATCAGGTCACCTGTCCCATCGGCCAGGTGTGCGGAGGGGGACAGGCCCAGGGGACTGCGAGGACAGGAGCTGGACATACAGGTGAGGGACACAGCCCTAAACCGGCCCTCCACACTCACCCACTCACCTGCAGCACGGGGCAGAGAGAGCAGAGGAAGTTCTGTGACACACCAGGGTTTGAACCCTGCACTCTTGCATGCCACAAGACTGTTAGCCCACTGAGCTAAAGCCAATGCATTAACTGAGAGCTAACATAAGACTTCCGGTCTCAGGCAATGTTACTCACCACCACAGTGGATTACATCGGATGTGTGTAGACTGGGTGTACACTGTGTGTAGACTTTAGAGTCTGTGTAGACTTTTTATAGACTGTTTGTAAGGGCCTTACCCTCAGTGTCGCTGCTGAATTGACTGAAGTGGGAGCTGTAGAGGGAACTAGCACCTGGAGAGTGGGGGAACAGTCTCTCTGTGCTTTTAGAACACACACTGCACCTGGAACAAACAGATTACCAACTATTACTTGTTTCACACGTGACATAGGTATAGTGTAATATACTCAGTGATGTAACAAGAGCACATGTTCCTGACAGCCATACATTCCATTCATATGTGTATCATCATCTCGCACTCCCTTGTAGACCCTTGGGGGTAGCTATCTATCACATACAAAAGTTAGGTACAGTCTGTCAAAGACACCAGCGTCCTGTATATGTACTGTAGCATCTCACAGTCCCTTACACTCCCTCACAGACTGTGGGGCAGTTGAGGTACCATGAAATCGAGGGCAATTATTTTCTTTCAGGACCTTCTATTTGAGATGGGTAGCGATTTCAGAACCCCCTCTATTATCATCAGCGAGTTGTTAATGCTAAGCTTATCAATGTGCAGTCAAGAACGCACTCTCTCAATCAGAGGAGCATGTGCTACGTCTTTAACAGGTAAAGAGGACCATCCTTTCCTTCGTCCCTTGATCAGCCTCATCTGCTGTAACTACCAGTTTGTTGTTTTGGATCTTTGTACCAGGCAGTAAGAGTCTTTATTCTCTAAGAAATATAGTTAGTTGTTACCCAGAGAGGCAGCGTGTATTGTCCCTGGGGCTGGAGAGCTGGGAGTCTGCTGGTAGGTACTGAACTACGCCTGCATAGCTCCTGTTACTTAGGTACACCATAGCACCTGGGGGAAGAGTGGGGTTAGCAGCCATCATATGTCTCAAACTCATACTGTAAACACATGGAGACCTAAACACACAGAGGGAGAGAGGATGGATTTTCTCTAATAATTAGTATGTAACATATATATATATATATATATATATATATATATATATATATATATATATATATATATATATATATATATATACACACACACACACACAGTACCAGTCAAAAGTTTGGACACACCTACTCATTCCAGGATTTTTCTTAATTTTATTACTATTTTTTACATTGTCGACTAATAGTGAAGATATCAAAACTATGAAGTAAAACATATAGAATCATGTAGTAACCAAATAAGTGTTAAACAAATCAAAATATACCCTCTTGGCATTCTCTCAGCCAGCTTCATGAGGTAGTCACCTGGAATGCATTTCAATTAACAGGTGTGCCTTGTTAAAAGGTAATTTGTGGAACTTCCTTCTTAATGCATTTGAGCCAATCAGTTGTGTTGTGACAAGGTAGGGGTGGTATACAGAAGATAGCCCTATTTGGTAAAAGTACATATTATGGCAAGAACAGCTCAAATAAGCAAAGAGAAACGACAGTCCATCATTACTTTAATTTCAAGAATCAGGCCTTCATGGTCAAATTGCTGCAAAGAAACCACTACTAAAGGACACCAATAAGAAGAAGAGACTTGCTTGGGCCAAGAAACACGAGCAATGGACATTAGACCGGTGGAAATCTGTCCTTTGGTCTGATGAGTCCAAATTTGAGATTTTTTGTTGCCGTGTCTTTGTGAAATGCAGAGTAGGTGAATGGATGATCTCTGCATGTGTGGTTCCCACCGTGAAGCATGGAGGAGGAGGTGTGATGGTGCTTTGCTGGTGATTTTGTCAGTGATTTTATTTAGAATTCAAGGCACACTTAACCAGCATGGATACCACAGCATTCTGCAGCGATACGCCATCCCATCTGGTTTGCGCTTAGTGGGACTATCATTTGTTTTTCAACAGGACAATGACCCAACGCACCTCCAGGCTGTGTAAAGACTATTTGACCAAGAAGGAGAGTGATGGAGTGCTGCATCAGATGACCTGGCCTCCACAATCACCCGACCTCACCCAATTGAGATAGTTTGGGATGAGTTATACCGCAGAGTGAAGGAAAAGCAGCCAACAAGTGCTCAGCATATGTGGGAACTCCTTCAAGACTGTTGGAAAGGCTTTCCTCATGAAGCTGGTTGAGAGAGTGCCAAGAGTGTGCAAAGCTGTCATCAAGGCAAAGGGTGGGTACTTTGAAGAATCTAAAATATAAAATACGTTTTGATTTGTTTAACACTTTTTGGGTTATTTCATAGTTTTGATGTCTTCACTATTATTATACAATGTAGAAAATAGTAAAAAAAAACAAAAAAAACTGGAATGAGTAGGTGTGTTAACCTTTGACTGGTACTGTATATATTTGAATATTCTGTTGTGGTACAGGTTGTCATAACAGACATAACTTACTTCTTAGAGCTTGATAGTAGTGACACATATAAAGACATTTAAGGTTTGTGGGACAAGGTGATGTGAGATATTTGTTTCTGACTGAACATTGATTTAAGGTGTAATTAGTTTGTAGAATGTGGTCGGGTATTATCCTCTGACCTCCACCTTGGTCTAACAGACAGTGTGTAAAGGGATACTTTGGGATTTTGGCAATGGGTCCCTTTATCTACTTCCCCAGAGTCAGATGAACTCATGGATTCCAATTTTATGTCTCTGTGTCCAGTATGAAGGACGTTAGAGGCAGTTTCGTGAGCCAATTCGAAGAAATCCTGAGTTACCAATCCCTTTAAGAAGTATTGCAGTAACAACTCAATATAATGATGTGTAACTGCTTTAGGTGCCATTCCATATACAGTATAACTTAGTAGTCCTATCTGAGAGGCACCATCTATGATATGTCTGCAATATTAGACCACTCAGCTTCGCCTCATACGTATTGACCGCATCACATTGTGCCAATAATCACATGAATGCACACCTCCTCAGGTATTATTGCTTTAATTTTCCATTCCATATATACCTGAGTAATCGTATCTGAGAGGCCCCATCCAACGGTGTCTCTCGCTCTCAGCCAGCACGTCACCATAGAACCCGTACCCCACCAGAGAGACAGAGTAACGCACCAGAGACGAGCAATTGTGGACAGAACACACATCCAGAGGCTGAGAGTCTCCTGCAGTGGTGTGAGGGAAGGTGAAGGACAAGGAGGGTTTAGAGGGGCGTCAAACTCATTTTGCCACGGGGGCCGCATTCGTTCTTCAACGAGGTCCAGAGGGTCGCACTGAAAATGCGTTATATTTCCACTATCCATCATTTTGGGAGTTTTCTATGTTCCCTGAATCTAGCATTCCTTTCAGAGATTATTAGCGAGTTGGACAGTCAAATTTTAAGGTCCATTATAATTTCTGGACAGATTTGATTTGGTTTTAGTCATTTTAAAGGGTATTGAGTTTGTTTCCCCTCCCCAAAAAAATATTTCATTAAAAAAATATGTTTTACTCAAACGACCGCAGGCTGGTTTGGACCCCTCGTGGGCCGGGTCTAGCTGGAGAGCCTTATGTTTGACACCCCTGGTTTAGATCATGATTTTGAATATTGGCATGAACATCACAACTCTGCCCTTGTAAAATTATGCTGCTGCTTATGACTGCCAAAGTGGTTGCCTATGGCTCCACTAAAGCGATTCTGTTTAGTTGGCTAAAATGATTTTAAGTGACACCAGAGCTATAGATACTGTATAACAAAGTCAACTACAATGTCATCTAAAATGTGTTATGTTTTAATAAATGTGTCCATTTATGATCATATCTCACCAATGATAATGTGCAGAGCAGAGGTCACTGGGTCGTTGACTCCCACAGTGGCGAAACACACACAGTCTGTGGAGCCTGAGGAGAGAACACACAGACTCATATCAGTCTCATATCGGACACAACTCTATAGTCAGGGTGAATCTTAAGTCTTTCACGATTCCTTGTGTCCTCCCTCCTCGCCGCCTCCTCAAAACTTCAGAAGGACATGGAGAGAACATTCACTTCTTTCTGAAGTTTTGAGGTGGGAGAAGATGTGAGGAGAGATGCAAGAAATTGAGTCAGAAATGTTTATATCAACCAAATGCCTTTAATTTTTAACCAATAATGTCTATCTCACCTGCAGGAATGATGCCAATGTGAAGATCACATGACTGTAGCGTTAGGGAGGGGTCATGCTCCGATAGCCCTGCCTCCTGCTGTGTTCGGCCAATCACACCGTGCAGCAGCTCACTGAAAATTCCGTCCCCGCCCACACACACCACACTGAGGTAGAGATAAACAGAAACAGTCAGTGACGTGATTAAATCCAATCCCAGGTATGTGCGAAATGGTCTCCTATTGCTTACACAGTGCTCTACTTTTGACCAGAGCCCACCATAGGGCTCTGGTCAAAAGTAGTGCACTATATAGTGTTTAATATTATTAACAGATTGTTTTGTGTGGGTCTGACTGGCTGCCATAGTGTTACTGTTTACATGACAACATTGTAATGTCTGACGTACCCATCGAAACCAGTCAGGTCTTTCTTCAGTATGTGGTCTCTCGCCTGGTTGGCCCGTTCTGTCACTAAATGACAAAAACAAATCAGCATTTTTTTTACTACTAGAAATACAGCAACAGACCATGTTAGTATGAGCATGATCATGCCAATATCAACACACAATGCACTTTTCAATGTGCCTTCTATAGACAAAACACAAAAGACACTTAACTACCAGTTATATCAGTTTAAGTAAGTCACAGGATTTCGGCATTACTATTGTCTCACACGGGTCTCACCTACAACATGAGAGCTGATACCTGCCAGCTCAAACAGTGGGGCCACTAGAGAGTGATAGATCTGCCTCCCTTGTTTCTTTCCTCCAAACGGGTTGATGAACACCAACAACCTGTGAGGACGAGAGGGGCCTGGGAGAGGAGATGAGAGGATGGACAGATCGGTAGAAAGAGAGCAAATTAAAGGAAAAGTAGAGGCAGAGAAACGACAGAAGGTAGACATTCACACTACATAAGCATGTGTAAATAAAAGTATGCCTGTGTTTATGAGCCATAAAGTCAGGCTGTATAGTGTATTATATGTAGTGGATAAGTACGAATGCCCACAAGGGACATCCTACTACAATGTTAATACTGGAGGACATGATCTTGCATTGCCTTTGAACCTAAGGGAATAAATACTGTTGAATTGTTACATTTAATTTAATTGGTGTCTTATCTCAGTACAAGTGAAGTTATCCTTACTGTGTGTTTTGAGGGCAATCCTCAGCTGGGTCATCCACTGGTCTCTGAGGTCCCTACTGGGACAGCAGAACTGGGTCCTGCCCAGGCGCCATAACAACCCATAGGAACTACCGCTGCTGCTGCGTTTCACATAGAACACTGCAGAACAGGACACACAGTCAGGGGGGGAGAGAGGGGGAGAAAGAGAGAGAGATTTCCCTCAGATTACACAGACCCACAATGAATTTAAAAACTAATCCAATTTTGAAAAACTCCCATATTTATTAGGTGAAATACCACAGTGTGACATCACAGCAGCAAGATGTGTGACCTGTTGCCACAAGAAAAGGGCAACCAGTGAAGAACAAATAAAACCCATATTTATGTTTATTTTCGCTTCTGTACTTTAACAATTTGCACATTGTTACAACACTGTACATAGCCATAATATTGTGCGGGTGTAATGTTTACTGTTAATTTCTGATTGTTTATTTAACTTTTGCTCATGATCTATTTCACTTGCTTTGGCAATGTAAACATGCAGTATGTGGCCCATGCCAATAAAGCCCTTTGAATTGAGAGAGCGAGAGAGATCAATCAAAATAAACCAAATTACAACAGTCAAAATAAAGGTACCTTACTGGTTGGGAGACACAAGCACAAGCACATAGCAAAATGCTGTGCTATCTGGCCCTAAATCGACAGTACACCATGGCAAACTATTTGACCGTGGTTACTGATCAGAACCTTTAGAAAAACCTTGACAAAGTGCAGGCTCAGTGAGCACAGCCTTGCCATTGAGAAGGATAGACACAGGAACTGCACCACTGCACCACAGTAGAACCTGAGATAGAGCTGCATTTCCTGACAAAACAATTAGTGTCATTTTCCCAAATTTGAAAGCTTTATTCAAGGTTTCAAAGACCTCTCTGATGAGAATATGTTACCTGTCCTGTTGGGGGAAGACGCAGAGAGCTGTGCGTTGGCAGCGCCCTACATTGCTGCCTGCCATAAGATGAGGGACAGTGTCCTCTATGCCATTATTATTGTTATTGTCCATTGTATGGTTATTTTTACCCTTGATTTGTGTTGTTACTGATTATCCCGTTGACTTTATATGCCCATTTCACTGACTTTTCCCCCTACAAAGAACTTGTTTCTGTTGGATTTTGTATTGTGTTTAGTCTTGGCCCCCCTCATGTCTCTGACCTAGTAACATAATAGTAACATAACTCACCTGTGAATTCTCTGTCTGTGTCTTCAGCTACTGACCTCTGGGGTAGAACCTGCACACGCCCCTCCTCCACACCAATAACCTCAGATACTGGTACTGAAACTGTGATCACAGACAGACACACAGACACAGACACCATTATGATATTTTGCCTTTAAAGGTGCAATATGCAGAAATCGCCTAGTTCACCTAATTTTAATTTGTGACAAAACAAGCAGTAATTGTACCATCTAAACCGTTGTGAAATTACTTTTACATAACCAAAAATATTTTATTTTCAGCTGTTTGAAGCTGGTGTACAAAACCGAAAGTAAAAGAGCAAAAAACAAAACTTAAGGCTGCAATAGGTAACTTTTTGAGTGACCCTACCAAATTCACGTGCTTATTGAAAATATATTTCACAACGGTTTAGATGGTACAATGAACTGAAATTAGGCAAACTATTAGTATATTAGCAACCAGGAAATGGCAGAGCAATTTCTGCATATTGCACCTTTAAGAATGGGGAGCATAGAAATATCGCACATAGAACATATCTACCACTTATTTTTTATTTTATTTTATTTCACCTTTATTTAACCAGGTAGGCTAGTTGAGAACAAGTTCTCATTTACAACTGCGACCTGGCCAAGATAAAGCAAAGCAGTTGACACATAAAACAACCCAGAGTTACACATGGAATAAACAAACATACAGTCAATAATACAGTAGAAAAAAGTATATATGCAGTGTGTGCAAATGAGGTAAGATAAGGGAGGTAAGGCAATAAATAGGCCATAGTGGCGAGGTAATTACGATATAGCAATTAAACACTGGAGTGATAGATGTGCAGAAGATGAATGTGCAAGTAGAGATACTGGGGTGCAAAGGGGCAAAATAAATAAATAAATACAGTATGGGTATGAGGTAGTTGGATGGGCTATGTACAGGTGCAATGATCTGTGAGCTGCTCTGACAGCTGGTGCTTGAAGTTAGTGAGGGAGATATGAGTCTCCAGCTTCAGTGATTTTTGCAGTTCGTTCCAGTCATTGGCAGCAGAGAGCTGGAAGGAAAGGTGGCCAAAGGAGGAATTGGCTTTGGGGGTGACCAGTGAAATATACCTGCTGGAGCGCGTGCTGCGGGTGGGTGCTGCAATGGTGACCAGTGAGCTGAGATAAGGCGGGGCTTTACCTAGCAAAGACTTGTAGATGACCTGGAGCCAGTGGGTTTGGCGACGAGTATGAAGTGAGGGCCAGCCAATGAGAGCATACAGGTCGTAGTGGTGGGTAGTATATGGGGCTTTGGTGACAAAACGGATGGCACTGTGATAGACTGCATCCAATTTGTTGAGTAGAGTGTTTGAGGCTATTTTGTAAATGACAAGTCGAGGATCGGTAGGATAGTCAGTTTTACGAGGGTATGTTTGGCAGCATGAGTGAAGGATGCTTTGTTGCAAAATAGGAAGCCGATTCTAGATTTAATTTTGGATTGGAGATGCTTAATGTGGGTCTGGAAGGAGAGTTTACAGTCTAACCAGACACCTAGGTATTTGTAGTTGTCCACATATTCTAAGTCAGAACCGTCCAGAGTAGTGATGCTGGACGGGCGGGCAGGTGCGGGCAGCGATCGGTTGAAGAGCATGCATTTAGTTTTACTTGCATTTAAGAGCAGTTGGAGGCCACGGAAGGAGAGTTGTAATGGCATTGAAGCTCATCTGGAGGTTAGTTAACAGTGTCCAAAGACAGTGTCTTAGACTTGCTTTCAATGAAAATGACAGATCTATAGCTCATATTTCTATGTGAATTTGGTCGGTCACCCAAAAAGTGACATATTGAAGCTTTAACCCTATAAGGCTCATGTGACTCTTGATTTGTGTGTGTGTACTGTACGTGTGCATGTGCATGTGCATGTGCATGTGCATGTGCATGTGCATGTGTTTTCTTTGTTTTGACTGTGTTAAGTTATCTGTAAGTTGTGTTTCGTGTTGGTGCTGTATAACTTGTTATTCACCTTTACTGGAAAAGGAACATTCTTCATGAGTGAAATACAGTGACTATAATAATGTCTGTTTATACACGTTTTTTATACCAAAATTATGGTAAAAACACACACTACTTACTAACCTACTAACTTATATACAGAATGGATTTAATTAAATTTTATTGATGAAATAAGTATTTTACCACTAACATGTAGCCTGTTTACATCAGTCTCCACTTGCGTGTTGTCTCTAAGACAGGTTTGGTGACTTTCTATTGGTGGCGCATAGAACACGTTCACTCTACTTACAAGCACTGGTAACGCTGTGATGGAATCATACCATATGAGGCTACTCAACTGTTCCTTTTATTTACTTTATTCTAAGAGTGAAAGAGATTGTTATGCAGTTATTACCAGGCAACTTAAGATAAAATCCTCTATACATCTTATATAAGCCTAGCCTATATACCATTTTATTTTAAAGTAATGTATATAATGAAATGTGCGCATTTAAAAAGAGAGCGAGTCACACAGATGCTGTGCATGATGAAAGTGATTGATAAAAGGATAAAAGGCACTCACCGGTCTTCTTATCGCGGTTCTTCTTATCAAGCTCAGTCCAATTGAGGTGCCAGCCAGTAAGTGCTGCCCGGTAACGTTTCTTACCGACCCATAGACTGGACTCCAACCGTACTAGATCTTCATCCATACTACATAAATCTCTGTAAACATAGATAGACAGGATTGTAGTTCTCTATCTCACTATCGCAGAAGAATGTCGGCAAGGGTAAAACAACGTATTCTACACATTACTCCAATAATTCCATGCAATTAATAAACTCTCAAGATAACAGCTCCATTCTGAGAACAATGTCTCGTTATATTTTTTATTAAAACGCAACCTCTATTTAACTAGGCAAGTTAGTTAAGAACAAATTCTTATTTACAATGACCGCCTACATCTTAAATGTTGTTCAGATACCATACCGCTCTGGTAAGACCAACAAGATAGAGAACTAGACCCGCCAGCAAAACTTTTCGGTATCTGTAAAGTCCCTCCCTTGACAGTAACACGTTTGTCAGTGACAGGTAGGCTGATATTCTAAACATATTTTGTTTTCCTTATATCTCTCTCTCCGTCTCTCACCTGTCTGCAACATTTGCATGCTGCTCTCTGATTGGATGAAGAAACCTGCGCTGCAGGTTAATTCGCATAAATTGTCATGTCAAAAGATTGGATTCCTTTGACTCTTTGGACACTTTTAAATGCTCTGTATGAATTAATACATTTCATACGCCTATTTTCTTTCTAAAGCCAGGTCAAGTCTTTATAGCCTAAACTGTCTGAACTTGAATGCACATTGAATTGAGAAGTTGCCTATTGACTTAATAAGCTTATTTACATGTTTTAAATCAACATAATACATTGGTATTGCATTGATTATTGCCAATGCTATCAATATTTTTGAATGAGCATTGTGCATTGATTGCGGAGAGTTTTTATTTGCACTTGATTTATGGTAGCTCATCCCGCTTAACACTTAAGCTAAAAATTACATTTTGTGTGTATTACTTCATCACACACTGATTTTTTTGTTGTTGGTGGAAACACATCACTGGTGGGAAAATGCGCATATTTTCTGTATCCCTCCCCAAAAAAGTATAATTCATTTGTTTGTACTTTATCTTGTTTACCTTGTAATTGATCTCGCCTGTGGAATGTTGTTGGTGCCTACAGGGTAAAAAGAGCAATTCAACCAGTTTTGATAAGAGAAAACAGAACATTCGGCTCCATTGCGGCTCCATTGCACCCCCTCTTGCCAGCGGAGAGAAAAATTTACGTTTTAAAGTACATTTTCTGCAATTCTACACATTTTGCCATTGGGCCTCCGCCATTTAGCAATTTCATAACGAATTTCATGCAATTTTACTAATTTTGCAATGGGACAGAGAGACATTTGTGCAGTCTTAAAGCAAATGTCCTGCAATTCTATCCATTTTGCCATGACTCATGCCATGCTATCGAGAGTGACTAACAAAATCAATGGGGGGCCACTGGAGGGTCGGTATGTGGCCATGATTACTACAAGTTTAGATAATACACTAGACTAATTTACCAATCTAAAAGTTGTTAACTGCTTAGCTGATTGAGTGACTGACAAAACAAGATTAAAACTGCTGATGCACAACCAAATTTCCAACTTGCACCTTGTGTATTCTACTATCCAAACTCTCAACAGTAAATTGAGACCCTGACGGAGTTTCCCCCAAAATGATAATAATAATAAAAAATAAAAATTGGGGGTTGGGGACGGTTATGTTTCTTATGCCTGGAGTCGGCCCTGATGCCATTATATTTGACCGTCTGTACTCCAGTACTACCACGGACTACCATAGAAATGTGAGTTCTGTAGTTCCTCTTACTGTTCCTATTAAGTTCTCAAGTAGTGTGTGGCTGTGGGGCGACAGTTGCTACCGTATGCGTCAGCCGGTGCAACAGGTATGAGTAAGTGAGTCTTAGGAAAGGTCTGTATAGAATGAGGGTTCAGATGAATATATTTAAATCATATAGCATTTCCAGAAAGCATGGACTATTATTAGATTTACACTTAGGACATGACTCTGCCTTTGTGCTGGAGAAGTTTGTCTCTAGCATCATAAATTCTATACATTAGTTTAGACTGGATTCAGCTACATTTTCCTTAACTGTAGTTTCGTTAGTTATGCTCCAACATTCCTCCATCTTGTGCCAACATCAGTTACTTTTAAGTCATTTTAGTATTTAAAAAAAATATATTCTTATTATAATTTTATGACAGGACAAGACAACCATAAGAACTGAGGACAATGTACTTAACAATACTCAAACAGACAGACAAATACACCCCATACAACACATTTGGACAAGGCAGTTATCATCAATGCAGTGATGTAGCCTAATACAAAAATAAATAAGGGCAAACCATTGTTAGCTTACATTCCACGGCATTTGGAACATGTTGCCCTTCTAATAACATATATTTTATTTAATTAATATTGTTCAATAGAACTCTAGTCGACTTAGTTCAAAGAAATATGCCGAAAGAGTTTCCCAATACTCCCCCTTGCTTAGCATCTCCCACTTTCTTTGACGCTGTTGAGTTTTCTGATTTCTAATAGCAATTGTACTTTCAAGGATAAATCAGTCTCTAACAAATTGTTTAAGAAGGTTGAGCGCTAGAGATGTAGAATTTTGTGTTTTGAATATGAATATCTTTTCCCCAGTAGAACTTTTGTATTGTTAATTGAAGGACTATGGACATTGAGTTCACCAAAGATGATAAACTGAGGATTAATATGTAGTTTGATGCAGTGATGGGGAAGCCAGCCTTGAACTTGTAGCCAAAATAAGCTCACTATCGAACACTACCAATACAAATGTATTATGTCCTCTTCATGACAGAATCTGTATTTCGAGTCTTGCTCAATCCCCCAAATGCAAGGCATTTTCTTTGTTGACAGAATTTTATACAATATATTTAACTGATAGGCTCTTGAATATGTATCTATTGACGTTTTGTATGTGAGATTTAAGACCTGCTTTTATTTTATTGGGTTGTCAAAGATATCTTCCCAATACGTTTCAAATTTGGTGAAGTTGGTGAAGAGCAACTGCAGAAACTTGCATGTCGACATGTAGGCGCAAGTTGGACAATTTTTATCCCCGTAATGTAACACACTTTGAAAGGCAGTGACCGAATTGACAAAGTGATCTGCTCGAACGCACACAGAGGCACAAAACCCAGAGACTTCTGGGAACGCTTGTGTAACAGACCAAGCAGACCAGGCCGGGGTTTGGGTTTTGAAACACTGTGGTTTGGAGTTTGAGAACCGGTTGTCACGTGTTACCACAGCCACAAAGTCAGTTGGCTGGGACAAAAATTTGCCTTTTGGTCTTAATTTAGGGTTAGGGATAAGGTTAGCAATGTGTTTAAGGTTATGGTTAAGGTTAGGTTTAAAATCTGACAGTCCAACTCTGCCCCTTTCTAAATTTTCAAACAGAAATGAGGTGTGCCTTTGGTGGTTCGTCCATGTGTCATTCTGGTCATGCACACCGCTACCAACATAGCTATTTCGTTAGCTAATGTAGACACTTTAGCTACCCAGTAACTCCTCCAGTATATGTTGACGTCATTTCATAGGATTAGTTTTTTGGGTGTAGAGATCAGTAAGAAATGGTACTTCTTTAAACAAATATCTTATTTGTTTACATGACCTGGTATGATGGTGTGTTGATCAGTTAAAGTTTAAAGCCATCCTTAAAGTCGTTATTTTTTAGTTTCTGCCCAAAGTCGACCTTTAAGAAGAGAAATTGTAGAAATGTGTTTAGCCATAATTATAACTTTGTGGCTGAGGGAAATATTGATGCGTTAAAGGTTGCTGGTTCAAATAGAGCACTACAGTGGACGCCTCATAATACCCATAAAACCTAGCGGTCAAACACGGAAGCGGTTCCAATCATCTTTCCACCATTCATTTTTCACATCGTGAATTTTACAAACACTTCAAATTAAGTATGTGTTTGGTGTAGGCTTAACTTGGCATGACGTTTTGATAACTGTGCAGTTCTCTCTCGGACAAGGTGAGTTTTATCAATATATTTGGTTTCATTTTCTCCCAAAAATGTAAAATGCTAATTAGCAACAGAGAAGACCTCAGCAAGACTACAAATTCCTGCAGGAAGCTCTGCATGTCATCTCTAGCCGACACTGTCAGCTACCGTTCTTTCACCAGTGTGATCAGACCTGTGCCCAATCCATGATGAATCCATGTGCTGTATTGAAATTAATTGAATAAAGTGTTGAAGGTCTTCTGTCCCCTTTCTCTGTCTTAGCTAGCTAGTTAGCAGAGCGGTAGATAGATTCTTTTTATTTTGTATTACTTAGCCTAGATAATTGTTTGTGCAGTATGTCGACTTTGGTGTCTATTTCAGACCTTATGACATTTTTTCAAGGATGAGCATAATAGCATTAAAAGGGGAGAAGACCACTACAAGTCTGGCCATGTGGAGAAGAGCAGCTATAGTGAGGGGCAACTTGCTGGTTTGGCCAGGGCCAGCATGAGGGATAAAGTTTATCCTGTGTCGGTGAGAGTAGCTATTAAGTTAAGTTTGAGCATCTTAGCATTACAATGTGTTCCATACAGCTGTCAACATTATACAAGGAAAGAGCCACTAAATCAATTCTATAATCATTAACCAGATTACCCTGGATACCAGATGGAAGAGTGATAACTCAGTTTTAGAATGTTGTAAAAAAATCTGTTGGCATTCAGAATTGACTTTGTTTAGACATCCAGACAGTATTGTATAATGAACCAAAATATAAATCCAGCAATTTCACAGACTTTACTGAGTTACAGTTCAAATAAGGAAATCAATACTTTGAAATATATTAATTAGGCCCTAATCTATGGATTTCACATGACTGGGCAGGCCCACCCACTTGAGAGCAAGGCCCAGCCAATCAGAATGAGTTTTTCCCCACAAAATGTCTTTATTACAGACAGAAATACTCCCGTTTCATCAGCTGTCCGGGTGGCTGGTCTCAGAAGATCCCGCAGGTGAAGAAGCCGGATGTGAAGGTCCTGGGCTGGCGTGGTTACACGTGGTCTGCAGTTGTGAGACCCAGTTGGACGTACTGACAAATTATCTAAAATGACGTTGGAGGTGGCTTATGGTAGAACATACAATTCTCTGGCAACAGCTCTTGTGGACATTCCTGCAGTCAGCATACCAATTGCACGCATCCTCAAAACTTGAGAAATCTGTGGCATTTTGTTGTGTGACAAAACTGAACATTTTAGAGTGAGTGGCCTTTATTGTCCCCAGCACAAGGTGCACCTGTGTAATGATCATGCTGTTTAATCAGCTTCTTCATATGCCATACCTGTCAGGTGGATGGATTATCTTGGCAAAGGAGAAATGCTCACTAACAGGAATGTAAACACATTTGTTCTCAAAAATTGAGAGAAAAGCTTTTTGTGTAAATGGAAATTTCTGGGATCTTTTGTTTCAGCTCATGAAACCAACACTTTACATGTTGCGTTTGTATTTGTTTAGTATAGTGTCATGACCAGAGACAAATCTTCAAAGTCACAGTATTTATTTATTCTGAGTGGTACATGCATTCACACAGTCTTGATCAATAGGATCCTTCCCACTATATGATTGACATGTCAAGTTATTAATTAAAAGTTTATGGAAAAACTGCACTTGTCCTCGTGTGAAAATTAGTTTATAAAAAATTCTACAGCTCCAATGTAATCAATCAAATCCAACTTTATTTATATAGAACATTTCTTATTACAAATACATTTCAAGATGTTCAAAGTCATGTATTGAAAGTCATATGGCACTTAACATCTTTCCTCTCAGCAGGTCTCTATAGGTGACCAGGGGATTCTCTCTACTACATGTGAATGCCTCCGTGGAGCTCATCAGTGTAGTCATGCAGCCTATTTTGGCGGTTCACAATATCGGCTGTACGGATGTAGAATGCGAGCGGAGGAAGCAGCAGGAGGCTATATGGCAGGCAACAGTTGGACAGCGCACCATCATGAGGAGAGGGAGGTTGATGGCCAGCAATTTTAGATCAGTGGTTAGGGCCATGCGCGTTACTCCGTCGCTGCTAGCTGCACATATAAAATCCTACTATGTGGATCAGTGGCGGTCGGCGACATTTATGAGCATGGCCTTATTTCTATTACAGGATATTGGATGACTGTCATTCATATTCCATTCACCCAGCTCAATGCAACATCGATGGGTTAAGGCTACTGCATGATACAAAAAATTTCCCTACACCTATCATGAGGTTGCTACAACCTAGCCTACGAATGAAAGTTACAATGTAGGTGCATATGTCGAGTGAAAAATGAAGAGTAATCAAGGTGACAGACAGTGACACATTCAATACCGCCTGCATCTAGCTGATCTAGTGTGTAATCAACAGTTGCAAACGAAAGTTCCTATTGGACAAATTCAGGTATGTTTATGCCCAGTTTTTACAAAATCGGCAGAATGAATACACCCCTGACCACATGCAAACAGTTCACTTTCATGGCAGCCACATACAAACAGCATGATTATTTGTCATTGTTTAATAGCTTCTTGCATCTACGCGCTCTCCTCTTCTCACCTTTTACCTTTGCTTGTGGACTTCACTGCACAGCACAACACATCAGCTGCCTGTGACCAGGTGAAAAAACCTTTCCAAGCCCAAACTTCATATTATAACCACATCTTACATCGTTAATGTCACCATATTAGCTAACGTCATAGCAAGTCAACATAGCTACAATAACTAACGCGTTAGTAAATATGCTACAATCATGCAATTCCGTGTACAGTCAGCAAATAGTTAAGCAGTTACATTGGCGGGTCCACGTGGCAATATATTAATAAAACCAAAAGCTTACCATGACTAGCTAACATAGCATCCCTCTAGCAGCGAATGCAGCTAGCTAACATAGCATACCTCTGTTTGAGCAGGCTAAACTAGCTAGTTGCATTCACTAGCTAAGTGAAAAATATATATAGCTAGCCCTCTCTCTTGCTTCTCTTTCATTTTTAAATAAATACATTTGTTCAAAACTGTTAATCTATTGTCTTTCTCTCTCTTTGAGTCAACTACTCACATTTTATTAGCTGCACTGTAGCTTATGCTTTTAGTACTAGATTCATTCTCTGATCCTTTGATTGGGTGAACAACATGACAGTTCCTGCTGGAAGACCTCTGATAGAATGGAGGACATCCTCCGGAAGTTGTCATAATTACTGTGTAAGTCTATGGAAGGGGGTGAGACCCATGAGCCTCCTAGGTTTTGAACCCAGAGTCAATGTACCCAGAGGGCAACGGAAACTAGCTGTCCTCCAGCTACATACTTTCCACTATTTCAATTTTTACTCTGCGATGCATCAAGAACATCCCTTAGCTGTGGTATATTGGCCATATACAACACCCCCTCGTGCCTTATTGCTTAATTGTTCCAGTGGCGCTGTACAATGGGGAGGTTGAGATATGCAAAAAACTAATTTCCAGTACACACGTTTGCGTAACAGGAAAAATACAAGCACACCCCAATTTATTATTATTATTCCAGCTGTAGCTACTCCAATCCCACATGGCTAGGAGGAATCCTGTTCTTGTCAAATTAAAGTCAGTCTTTACTTTTCGTAGCAGGTTAGGATCACTTTTCGTAGCAGGTTATTTTAAGGAAAAATAGTAAGGGTTAGCTAAAATGCAAAATGTTTCTACTTTTAACGTTCATTTGACAAAAGCTGGATTCCTGCTCGGTTGGCGCAGAGCAGGCTTCGCGTCTGCGCTTGAGGGAGAAAGCTGTTGCTATCGATCAATCATTGATAAACAAACAATCAAACTTTACTCAGTGTTTCGCCACGGCTGTGCTGAGACTGGGTCAGAGATGGTAGGAGATAGTGATGGAGAAAAAAATGTAGGCAATTATGGAGCATAGTGGTACAAATAAAGCGGGAGAGAAAGGGAGTAGAGGTTTCAGGATAGCAACAGAGTTTCCAACGCTAGAGGAAATTCGGAGGTAGAAAGTGCCGAGGAAGGGCAAAATAAGACGCGAGGGGGGCATTCTTCTTCGATGGGTTTTAACGGCTGTTGGCATCCAATGTTAATGGTGCATTACCGCCACCAGCTGGACGGGGTATTGAGTAGGAAACTAAAAAAACATTTTGTGGTAGGGGGAAAACGACAATACAAAATAAAACACGTCAACTAAGAAAATAAAAATAATCGCAGTCCACTCCAAAAGACATCCCTACACAGGCTCAGGGGCCTGTGATAGGGGTACATTCACTGACAGGATTTCTTTCACCGTGTCCGCCAAGACCCAAAAAAGGTTCAGCAGCATTCAATGATTCCAATTAAAGTTTTCTTAGACTTCTTCTCCGCTTGTGCTGTACGGTTTATGACCATTGCAATAAATAATGCACAGTCCACCTTTTTAACATGTAGCATTTCACTATACCTCAGTTGATGAGAAACATTCCCTGGTCGTGGTGGCTCTGCAACCATTGCTTCCTCCCCAACACTCATTCCTTCCAATTTTCTCACCGCCTCCAGAAAGGAGACACGGTGCCACCTCATTCTCCTTCACCCTAACAGGGCACTCCAAGAATTCAGGGGCATGTTCACCTCCACAGTTGCAGCATTTCCCTTCATCTGGGATACAATATTCTCTTCCCTTCAGCACACACTTGACACATTACTAAATCTTTGACATTCATGACACTGAAGGGACTTGTGCACAAAATCTCTTATAGGGTATTGCATGAATCTTAACTTTATATGAGAAGGGAGAGACTCTTCATTAAAGAACAGTAGCATTGATGAAGTTAATTTATTTTCACCATCCAGGTCAGTCGACGTGCACCAACCACTCCATCGATGTCTTCAGTTACATCTTTTACCTTTTTCTTGCGCCACCCCAGAAATATCCCCTTAATAGGCGCCCTGCTACGAAAATCTATACAGGACACATTCCACTCCAATATCTTTTTGAGTCTTAACACACACTTCTTCTGCTCCGCAGACACACATTTATTATAATTCTTTTTAAATGCCACTTCTTGTGACTCTCATCAACTCCACACTTTCTTCCAACACATTCCAGATTTTCCTGGAGACATTAAATGGATTTCCCAAGTAGCATTAATCCAAAATTCTGACTCCGACCAAAAACAGTCTAGTGGTTTTGTAATATGTGCGCTGGGAGTCGGGAAGCAAGTTTGGGGAGTGAATCATTTGATGGATGGATGGATGGATGGATGGATGAAACACAAACAACGCACAGACATGAAACAGAAACAATGAGGCCTGGGGAAGGAACCAAAGGGAGTGACATATATAGGGCAGGTAATCAAGGAGGTGATGAGTCCAGGTGAGTGTCATTATGCGCGTAACGATGGTGACAGTCACCTGGCTCCATAACGAGCAGCCTGGTGACCTAAAGGCCGGAGAGGGAGCACACGTGACAGGTTTCCTATTTTCCAACAAATCTTTACTTCTCCTGTTTCCCTTTTTCTTCGCCACTGTAACCCACTCATTCTCGCTTTCTGTACTATTAGCTTCACTCGACACATTAGCAGTTTCAAACAAAACCTCAGTTTCATCCCGCTCCTTCCAGGTGATCGTAACCTGGCTCCGGTCACTGATTTAGTCCGCGAAAAGAGCATGGAGGTGAGGAGGAGCGTAAAGTGATTCTGAAGTTTAGGGAGGAAGGAGCAGTTGGGGCGATGAGTCCGATAAGGTTGAGGGCTGTGATAAAAGAGTTGATTGGGGTAGTTGTCAATGCTAAAGTGTTAAGAGATGGGATCTTGTTGGTGTTCTGTAGGGACATGGCACAGAGGGAAAAAGCTCTCAGAGTGAAGCAAATAGGGAAGATTACGGTGGTGTACAGCAGCTGGACTGATCAAGCAGGGAAGCAGTGGATTAAAGGGGTGATAACAGGAGGGCCTGTGAGTGTTAGCACTAAAGAGGTAAGAAACGATTTGAGAGGAGGTGTTCTAGTGGATGTTTGAAGATTGCAAGCAGCAAGGGGTGGAGTTAGGGTAGATAGCCCATCTATTCTGTTATACTTCAAGGGCCGGGTACTGCCAAATAAAGTAACCATAGGATATATGAGTTATTATGTGAGGGCTTATGTACAAACGCCTTTTAAGATGTTATAACTGCCAGTGGTTTGGGCATGTGGCAACAGCCTGTAAAGAGGGGTGCCAGATGTGGAGGGGAGCATGAGTATGGGAAATGTGGAGATGGTGTACAACCAAAGTGTAGCAGCTGAGGGGGTGCTCGTAGTGTGGCATATAGTGGGTGTGAGGCAATGAAGCAGGCAGTGGAGGTGCAACAGGTAAGAGTGGAGAAAAGGGTGTCATTGCTTAGGAAGTGAGGGTGCTCCAGGTCCAGGTAGATACAGGTTCAAGGGAGAGATGGGTAGGAGCATCTAGACTGGGGATTACGGGGCAGGTAGGGGGCAATATGGTATACATAGATAAGAGAAAGCTGGTGACGTTCATAGCAGGAGCTATCAATAGCACTGCTAAAGTAGAGTCTGAAACAGAGAGGATTCAGCTAATAGTGAAAGCTGCTGGGAGACATCTGAATATGACAGGGTTGACATGGGAAGAGGTTGGAGATGACCTCAATCAGCCGAGGGTGGAGTCATGTATCACTGGATCTTAGTTATGGTGGTAGTACTACAATGGAATGCTCCAAGCCTGTTGGCTAATGGGCAGGAGTTCAAGCAGTTCATCGTTGATATGCCAGCTAAGGTTGATGTGATTTGTGTGTAGGAAACATGACTCAAACCGACTGTGGAGTTTATCATACAGGGATATGTGGGGAGGGGGGGTGCCACCTTCATAAAGCAAGGACTTCCCTATAGGATGCTAGGCAAAGGTACTGAACAGGAATATGTGGAGGTGTGGTTGAGAGGAGGGATGCTAGTGGTAGTGAACTACTATAATCCCTGTCAGATATTGGACCTGGAAGTGCTGGAGAGGGTGGAGGACCAGGATAGAAGTACGGTAATGTGGGGGGAAACGGATGGATGGAATTGGCCAAGTGATGGAAAATCTGATAGAAATGAAAGATCTGATGTGCCTGAATGATGGCCGAGGGACCAGGATTGATGTAGCCACCGGGAAAGAGTCTGCCTCGGACCTCAGTCTGGTATCTAGTGCGATGGCAGGAATCTGTGAGTGGGAGGTATGGGAGGAGTCAACAGTAGGGAGTGATCATTACCCCATAGTATGACAGTAGGCTGGAGGGAGGAGGAGGTGTCAATGGGTGGAGGAGGCAGGTGGGTGTTTGGAAGGGCAAAGTGGGATCAGTTTCAGGAGCTGAGTGAGCAGGTGATGGCTCGGGTGGATATGAGAGGGGATGTGGATAGTATGAATAACTGGGTGAGAACAGCGTTACTGGGGGCAGCTACTGAGACTATACCCTAGAGTTCAGGGAGGAGGAAAGCAGTCCCATGGTGGACGGATGTGTGTGGGGCAATGGTGAGGAGTAGGAACAGGGCATTTAGAGTAATGAAAAGGACACAGAACTTCCAACATCTGATTCGGTATAAACAGGCCCAGACCCTGGTGAGGAGAACTAGCCGTCAAGCAAAGAGGTCATGTTGGCGTCCGTTCTATGACACCATTGGAAGGACGACACCTGTGGGAGAAGTGTGGGGGATGATTAAGAGGATGAGTGGGGTCAGAAGGGAGTGGGATTATCCAGTGTTGACGAGTGGGAAGGATGTGGCAGTAACAGATGAGAAGGCAGAGATGATGGCCTTAGCATTTGTCCAAGTGCATAGCTTGGGCAAATTTGTCAGAGGAGGGGCAGAGGGGGAGAATGAGAGAGGATTATCCTGGAGTGCTGGATAGGAGGGAGGAAGTAAATGATGCATTGAATGCACCATTTACCATGGCAGTAATCCAGGGCACGGGAAAAACACTGGTAGGCTTGGCGAGAAGACGAACTGGCAACAGACAAACAGAAAACACAGGTATAAATGCACAGGGGATAATGAGGAAAATGGGCGACACCTGGAGGGGGGTGGAGACAAGCACAAGACAGGCGAAACAGATCAGGGTGTGACAGGAAGTGAGTTTTCTCCTACAGTAGCTATTCCTGTAAATCCACCATGGCTCCTCCCACCTCCAGTAGTTGATCTGGAAGGGTTGGAGAGACTACAGAAAGATAGGGAGGGTGTTGATCCATCTGATTTGTTTAAGAGACGTCTGGATACTGTGTATCAGTATTGTGGCCATATATACAGATGGTTCAAAAGATCCAAGGACAGGAAATACTGGGTCAGCATTTGTAGTGCAAGAATGTGGGGTGGAAGTCAGGAAACGTATAACAGATCACCTGGCTGCATATACGGCAGAGCTGATGGCTATACTATTGGCCTTGCAGTGGGTGGAGGAAGTCAAGCCAGACAGAGTAGTTATTTGCTCTGATTCATGTGCAGTGTTAATGAGTCTCAAGTCCTTTAGCTCACGTAGCAGACAAGACCTGCTTTATGAGGTGCTACAAACCCACGGCAGGATTAAACAGATGGGTATACAGATATGATTTACTTGGGACACAGCCCATGTGTGGGTGGAGGGGAACGAGGCAGTTGATGTACTGGCTTAACAAGCACTTAGAAGTGGGGATGTTGATGTTGTAGTTTCAATGAGCAATGCAGAGACAAAAAGCCTGATATGGACAGTGATGGTGCAGAGATGGCAGGAGCAGTGGAATAGAGATACTAGGGGCAGGTCATCTACAAGTCCCTGCTAGGTAAAGCCCCGCCTTATCTCAGCTCGCTGGTAACCATAGCAGCACCCACCCGTAGCACTCGCTCCAGCAGGTATATCTCACTGGCCACCCCCAAAGCCAATTCCTCATTTGGCCGCCTTTCCTTCCAGTTCTCTGCTGCCAATGACTGGAACGAACTACAAAAATCGTTGAAACTGGAGACACTTATCTCCCTCACTAGTTTCAAGCACCAGCTGTCAGAGCAGCTCACAGATCACTGCACCTGTACATAGCCCAACCAACTACCTCATCCCCTACCATTGTCATTTATTTATCTTGCTCCTTTGCACCCCAGTATTTTTACTTTGCACATTCATCTACTGCACATTTACCATTCCAGTGTTAAATTGCTATACTGTAGTTACTTTGCCACCATGGCCTATTTATTGCCTTATGTTCCTTATCTTACCTCATTTGCACACATTGTATATAGATTTGTTTTTTTTCCTACTGTATTATTGACTGNTTTGGCCGCCTTTCCTTCCAGTTCTCTGCTGCCAATGACTGGAACGAACTACAAAAATCGTTGAAACTGGAGACACTTATCTCCCTCACTAGTTTCAAGCACCAGCTGTCAGAGCAGCTCACAGATCACTGCACCTGTACATAGCCCAACCAACTACCTCATCCCCTACCATAGTCATTTATTTATCTTGCTCCTTTGCACCCCAGTATTTTTACTTTGCACATTCATCTACTGCACATTTACCATTCCAGTGTTAAATTGCTATACTGTAGTTACTTTGCCACCATGGCCTATTTATTGCCTTATGTTCCTTATCTTACCTCATTTGCACACATTGTATATAGATTTGTTTTTTTTCCTACTGTATTATTGACTATATGTTTGTTTTACTCCATGTGTAACTCTGTGTTGTTGTATGTGTTGAACTGCTTTGCTTTATCTTGGCCAGGTCGCAGTTGTAAATGAGAACTTGTTCTCAACTGGCCTACCTGGTTAAATAAAGGTGAAATAAAAAAAAATAAAAAATATATATATATATATTTGAAGTACAGAGGAAAGTCGGGAGGGGAGAACTGCAGGAAGGGACAGAAGAGGGGAGGCTATTTTTAAAAGATTAAGGGTGGGACACAGCCGGTTAAATAAGTGCTTAAATGTGATAGGAAAGCATCCAACAGAAAAGTGTGGTTATTGCCAGGAAACAGAGACCGTGGAGCATGTATTGCTACAGTGTGGGCAGTATCATAGGGAAAGAGAGAGGCTGAGATCTGATATGAGGGAGAAGGGGATACAGGAAATTAGTTTAAAGAGTATATTGAGTAGAACGTCATTAGATATTGTACCAAATATTTTATATATTTTTTTTAAGTAAAAAGGGGCTGGCAGGTAGGATGTAGTTTCTCCTTGTATCTGGCTCACACTCCAGTACAGTAGGTGGCGATAATGCACCATAACGTCTTGATGCCAGCCGCCGGTAAACCCCACCGAAGATGAAGCTGGATTCCTTCTAGCCATGACCCTAGAGGCGGGACTTACCTTTCATTCACTTCCGGTTAAGCGCATGCTTCTTCTTCGCTTTAACTAGCTAACTAACACTCCTGAAACAGAATAAGACAACGTTAGCAGTTCATAGCTTGAACAACTTTACTTCCACTATTTATATTTTTCATCATCTGAACGTGTGACGGTCGAAGAAAACATGAATATTCGCAACGCAAGGGTAAGTGAGAAACGCTGTCGATCATGCAACTCTATGTGCTAGTTGACCATCTTCGCTAGATAGCCACCCAGCGCTGATAATAACAACCCAGGGGTTTGTGATAGCTCCACGGTTGCTTGTCAAGTCAATCTGTGAGCCTGCTAGCCTATATAGCTAGCTACTTTTGAAATAGATTGCTTCTATTGTAACTAGCAACAAAGTAAACAAGAGAAGTGCCACTTGAAGTGTAGTTAGCTTACTATAGTCAATAGTGATATTTTGATTGAATCAGTGTCCCCACTTCAGACATGACATATCTTCTTGTTAGACATGACATATCTTCTTGTTTTCCCTTTTCTGAAGTGTACTAGCTAACTAACGTTAATGTAATTGTTTCAGTCCATATCCAGACCATTGACATGACATTCCTTGTTCTGTTTCCTCAGCCGGAGGACCTTATGAACATGCAGCACTGCAACCTGCTGTGTCTCCCAGAGAACTACCAGATGAAATACTACTTCTACCATGGACTGTCCTGGCCGCAGGTTAACGTGGCTTCCTCTTCAGCAGACTTCTCCATCATCACTTGACTCAAGTCAAATTCAATCAGTCACAAATTGAATCTAGCTCATCAAAAGGAATGACACGCATTAGATTTAGGCCTAGTTGTTACTAGATGTCAGTGTAACTGTGTATCTAGCGCTCTCATCACCTCCTTGTTCATCTTTCAGCTCTCCTACATTGCAGAGGATGAGAATGGCAAAATAGTGGGATATGTTTTGGCCAAGATGTGAGTATACTTGAACTACAGATCTTATCTCATGCCATTGTTTGTCAGTCTCTATCAAGCCCTCACTCTTTATGTGGTATGCAGGGAAGAGGATCCAGATGATGTCCCCCATGGTCACATCACATCCCTGGTGAGTCTTGGTTCTGGGTGGGGGCTCGCTATCATCTGCAGCACTTGTCAGGTTGTTTAGTTGCGGTTGTTGAGTAACAAGAAGGACTATTAACAACTGTTTGGATTGTCTCTGTCTCTCAGGCTGTCAAGCGCTCTCACAGACGTTTGGGACTAGCTCAGAAGCTGATGGACCAAGCCAGTCGAGCTATGATTGAAAACTTCAACGCCAAATATGTCTCACTTCATGTCCGGAAAAGGTAGTGCAGTGTGCTGGATGTCTGTGTTGAACTTCAATGAGAGTTCTATTTCAGGTCATTTTTATATGGCTCTTAGATAAGAATTTCCACATTAGTTGTTGTAAATGGAATGCTGAATACATATCACTTTTCTGTTCGCTAGAAGTGTAGCCAAAAGATAATCTAAATACAGAGAGACATTGTTCGTTTCAGATCATTCTCAAATTGTATATTGAATGGTGTTTGTTTGTTCACAAATAACTTGAATTGCATCCATCTAATTTTCTCCTACTGCAGTAACCGAGCGGCCTTGCACCTGTACTCAAACACACTGAAATTCCAGTAAGATCTCCTTCTATCCTTGTGAAAACAAAATCCTCTTAAAGCAAATGCGTTTGTAAATATAGATGTTCCATGTCAGCCTCCTATTCAAACTGATGTTCATTCAGGAACTGTGGAGTCATATTCCCTAATGATAGTCTTTGCAGCCAAATTCATTTATTTTTGCCCTTATTAAGCAGGTATTGTTTGCAGTGATACAATCACAAACAATGTACATGTATAATATGTTGTTGGTCCTATTCCCCACTCACTCACTAATCATTTCCTTTCTCTTTCATAGGATTAGCGAAATAGAGCCCAAGTACTATGCAGATGGGGAGGATGCCTATGCCATGAAGAGAGACCTAGCCCACATGGCTGATGAGGTGATTTTATTTTTATTTTTACTCTTTCCCTTTATCCAGCAGCAGGGTGTAATCCAGCCACCTTCGACTCACCCAGTGTTTTGCATACAGTCGCTTTGATCCAATTCTTAACCCTTTTCCCGAAGGGTGCGCGCGTCCTACGTTCTCCGTCATGGATTTAAAAGTAATAGACTGGTGTGAGCACTATGGTGCTAACTCCCTCCCGCCGTGCTTGCTTTTAAATGCATGAACTGGAGTCAGCAAGTGCACACTTCTGGATGAAGGGTAGAGAATCAGAACGCAGTCATAAGACACTCTCTTTACCTGAGGGTTGTCAACCTTTCCTTTTTGTCGACTGAATTTTGACCGTTTGTCTGTTGTTTCTGTCTATGGGTCCCACAGTTGAGGAAGCCAGGAATGAAGGCACTGGGTCAGGAGGCACCTACCACTACGACCACACCCGGTGACCAGGAGAAAGAGGGAGAGGGGGACAGCGGAGGAGAGAACAAAGACCTCAGTGAAGTTAGCGAGGCCACAGAGAGCACAGACATCAAAGATTCATCCTCTGATTCACAATGACTAAGCCAACTTTAGTAGCCATTTTTAAATTTGCCATCAAAGTTACTTACTACACTTTTTATCTCACAGAAAGGGCAAAATTATACCCAGTGGCAGTCAGCTTCTCCATTCACTTCTTTTACAGCGTAAAGTAAAATATATATTTTTTACTGAAATAGAATTTCTCTCTCGACATTAGTGATACAATGTGATTTGAAAGAAATGCTTTTGCAACTGGAATGAAAAGTTGATGCTGAGCTCAAATTCACAACTGGTTCCATAAAGGTTGTTTTGGGCTTGATGTTGTCACTACTACTGTTTTCAACCCCCCACTCACCCATGAAATGAGATCTGTGAAATATTCTTCAAAATGCTAAAAATAAAAGTTTCAAGTAATACTTTTTGTAGTGGCATTCTTTTTTCTAGATTTGAAATTGCAACTATTCAAGGATGAAATTCTAAGAATGACCACTAGGCAGTACTATTGTGAATAGAATGCAAACAACGCTTACAGTAGTGAGACTTTACAACTAGTAATAAGACTAGGGACATATTCAGACCAGGGTTTCAGTTAGCCAGCTAAATTAGGCAGTATGCATTTTGAAAACATACGTAATTGTTTGAAACCTGAATATTTATTTCATATTATGAGGCATTTCTTCCCTTGCTTTAAAGTAGCCTATAGGCAAAATGCAAACATGGAGGCAATTATTTTATAGACCGCATAGGCAACACAGAGTTTCAAGTTTGGGGAAGCTTACAATTTATCCTTGTACCATTTATAATTTTCATATGCAAATTTTTGTGGAACGGTTTAATTTCAATAATGTTTTTGTTTCTCAATCGTCATGAATTAAAATGATTAAAAAAAAACAGACACTCATTACTTACATGGATCACTCCAAACAGAAGACAATGAAACACATTGACAAATATTGTAAATTATAGTTATGAAATAAACCAAAACCTGTTTCTCACATGTGTAGCAAGTTGTGAACTCTGCAAACAACGTTTCCACTGAGAATGAGAACAGTAAATGACTGTAATTAATACATGCATTAATAGAAATGTACTGTATGTAACCAAATGACCGTGACTAATGGTACACTTAAACAATGCACACAATTGAACAATGAATGTGCAAGAATTGGCGGGAGACAGCTGAGCCCTTCTGGAGAGAGACTCCTATGTCTTCGCCACACACTCCTCCCCTCCTTGTCCCTTGGTTTTTGTTTCAATTTGCAAGAGGCTGAATGTGTCACACCTGATAAAGCATCCGAGCGAGTGAAACAGCACGTCTCTGTACGTGTAGCCAACCTGGTTGATGCTGTCTGGTCAAAAAGAGTATGACATTGTTGCTGCCCGTAGCAGACTGTTTTTTTTCATCAAGATTGCCATTTCTCTAGAAGCAGGCCTAGGGTGAATCAACATGTTGTTTCTACTTGCACACACACAGACACAAATAAGAAGATAGATAGGAGTGATTATATAATTTGGGAAAATGTATTTCCAATTAACTTTCCTATTGGACCCACAGCTGTGCCACTTCTGTTCTATTGTTCTATCCTGTTCTATTGTTTTTCATATCAACTTTCTTTCGTTTTCCAGAAGCCAAATTCACAGTCCTAGTCTTATTATCAACCCATCCTCGTTGTGACATCTTTAGATTCCCCCTCTTCCTACATTTCGAACAGAGAATTTCGTCTCCGTCGCATATGGAACCGAGTTATCAGGTGTACTGTTTAGAATGGTGTTTTCCCAGGTGTGCTGTTAAGAATGGTGTTTTCCCAGGTGTGCTGTTAAGAATGGTGTTTTCCCAGTTGTGCTGTTTAGAATGGTGTTTTCCCAGGTGTGCTGTTAAGAATGGTGTTTTCCCAGNGCATGTTCTGTTAAGATGCATTACCATCATCTAAATGGGATTTCTATCATTCTGTGCACCGTGGGTGGATGCCCTAATGGTATATGGATATGGGTCCGGCAAATTTCTCAAATGGCTAAATTAAAATCTTCCCGGTCATGTTGTCCAGGGCCACATTTCCTTAACGAAAACCCTGATTCACACTAGTGCTATTTAAATGTTGCAGATAGAAATGTAATATATAGAGCTTACAATTCACTATTCTATCTGACAGTCATTTCTGTTGTACACATTTATATCTGAAATTTCTGTAATGTTTCTCTCTTCTAAATGAGCCCCTGAGCCAGTAACTCTGTTCCTGTCTTCATTACAACTGACAGCACAGACTGATGGATACCATGGTGACATCCTTAGAAGAATTGACCTCCAGGACTGGACTGATACCATGGTAACATCATTATCATCATTAGAAGAATTGACATTACAGACTGGACTGATACCAAGGTAACACATACCCAAAGCATCTATCACCCTCACACTGTTGTATTTAGCCTGCCTTGTGGTATCACCTCTCTCACATTCTACAAAGTGTTGAAGTACACCAACATTATGTCTTCAACAGGATGTCCAGAGATACATTTAAACATATACAGTACATATACAGTAAAGATACAGTACCAGTCAAAAGTTTGGATACACCTACTCATTCAAGGGGTTTTCTACAAAGTAGAATAATAGTGAAGACATCAAAACTATGAAATAACACATATGGAATCATGAAGTAACCAAAAAAGTGTTAAACGAATAAAAATATATTTTATATTTGAGATTCTTCAAATAGCCACCCTTTGCCTTGATGACAGCTTTGCACACTCTTGGCATTCTCTCAACCAGCTTCACCTGGAATGCTTTCCAACAGTCTTGAATGAGATCCCACATATTCTGAGCACTTGTTGGCTGCTTTTCCTTCACTCTGCGGTCCAACTCATCCCAAACCATCTCAATTGGGTTGTTGGGTGATTGTGGAGGCCAGGTCATCTGATGCAGCACTCCATCACTCTCCTTCTTGGTCAAAATGCCCTTACACAGCCTGGAGGTGTGTTGGGTCATTGTCCTGTTGAAAAACAAAGCCCAAACCAAATGGGATGGCGTATCACTGCAGAATGCTGTGATAGCCATGCTGGTTATGCGTGCATTGAATTCTAAATAAAATCACTGACAGTGTCACCAGCAAAGCACCCCCACACCATCACACCTCCTCCTCCTCCATGCTTCACGGTGGGAAATACACATGCGGAGATCATCTGTTCACCCACACTGCTATGTCATGACATGGCGGTTGGAAACAAAAAGTGTTGCTAGTGTTTCTTGGCCCAATAAAGTCTCTTCTTATTATTGGTGTCCTTTAGCAGTGGTTTCTGATTCACGCAGTCTCCTCTGAACAGTTGATGTTGAGATGTGTCTGTTACTTGAATTCTGTGAAGCATTTATTTGAGCTGCAAGTTCTGAGGCTGGTAACTCTAATGAATTTATCCTCTGCAGCAGAGGTAACTCTGGGTCTTCCTTTCCTGTAGCTGTCCTCATGAGAGCCAGTTTCATTATAGCACTTGCTGGTTTTTGTGACTGCAGAATCTTTCAAAGTTCTTGAAATGTTCCGAATTGACTGACCTTCATGTCTTAAAGTAATGATGGGCTGTCGTTTCTCTTTGCTTATTTGAGCTGTTCTTGCCATAATATGGACTTGGTATTTTACCAAATAGGGTTATCTTCTGTATACCACCCCTACATTTTCACACACAACTGATTGGCTCAAATGCATTAAGAAGGAAAGAAATTCCACAAATACATTTTTATCAAGGCACACCTGTTAATTGAAGTGCATTCCAGGTGACTACCTCATGAAGCTGGTTGAGAGAAACCCTGGCCAATATAAAATACATTTTGATTTGTTTAACACTCTTTTGGTTACTACATGATTCTATATGTGTTATTTCATAGTTTTGATGTCTTCACTATTATTTTACAATGTAAAAATAGTCAAAATAAAGAGAATCCATGGAATGAGTAGGTGTGTCCAAACTTTTGACTGGTACTGTACATTTTCTCAGAAAACTGGTAAAAGTATAAGACTCTCTACTCATTCTCTCTAGCATTTTGAGAAGTTTCATTAATGGAATTGTGCACGAAAGGAAAATGTTGTTTAATGTTGAGTAGCTTACAGGTTTAGAATTGAACTCCAAAGAAGGATAGACTTCTTGAGAAAGTGGAAGAAATAAACGTAACAATGCACCAACATTTATACCATTCAGCCGAAAACTACAGTCAAATCAAAATATAGATCATTTAGAAGCCACTTTCAGTTAACAGTCAGCTATTTAATGTGTCTTAGTTGAAAGGAAATACACAGGAAGTTAGAAGTGAGAAAGAAGAGCGTTTGACAGTTCTCTGCTCGTATAGCAATAATTTTTAGACATTCAGTAAAACTCTTCCCTTAACCATAAGCATATAGTTCTGTTTTCACACATTGTCTGGTATCTTCACACCTTGCAAAGGCATGACAACACTGTCACTTCACTCTGCACTGTTGTTTCTGGTAAACAATATTAGCTATAAGAGTAAACAAACTACTGCTCTCTAGTCATGTATAGCATCAGGATTATATCATGTTTTATGTGAAGAACATGCTCATTCAGTGAGATGATATGAATGTGTTTTGTCATGACATGGTGGGTGGATTTGGCACCACCATTTTAGGATGTGTTACACAATTAAGTGCAATGCTCTCATCAAGTATATTAGTCACTCAGAGTAAGAGATCGGTGGTATGACTTAATACGGTAATTATAGATGACAGCACTTACTCTTACTCAGCCTATGTGTGTTACTTCTATACACATGAACTCATAGGGGAAAGGGGATGGATGACGAGAGAGGGGAGAAGAAGAGGATGATGAGGAGGAGGGGGTGTGGCTTGAATTAGAAGCTTTCACTCTTCACAACTCTTTCACAAGTTGTCACAGGATGTCTCAGAGAGTGTGTCAGGGGGCAACAGAACAGTGTGTGTGTGGGTCTGTGACAGAGAGCACCCAGGTTTATGTATTTAACATAAGGAGGAGGAAGAGAGAAGTTATCTTTGTGAGATAAATGTTGCTCACTGTGGAAAAGAAGAGTATTAAAACTAATCTCAGTCAGGTAAGAATCAAATTTTCATAAAAGGATAACTTGGACATTTATTTCCCATTTTGTGAGGTTACTTTTTCTCTACTCCTGTGAATGTGGTTTATTTGCTGTTTGACAGTTATAAATACTGTATTTCTCAATTCGTATCTCACCCCACTGTGACCTTTATGTGTGGTTGTGGTTGGACCATAAACTGTGAAACACCTAATTAGTACATATGGCAAAACATGTAACTAACGCTTCGATCGCACCGACATGGTCATTGCATTTGGTATACCAGAATTACGTTCATTTCCAATGAAACGCTGCGTTTGCCTTTCAGCATTGCGTTGCAGAGGCAGTTGCTGTGTTTTCGGTGTGGTGCTTAAATTTGATTTATCTAACATGCATCAAACTGTATGCGTAGACGGCTTGACTGAAATGGTAGCAGAATGTGAATGTTGAACTTTTGTTGCACATATATGCTGCATAACATTTTGCGCAATGAGGCTGTCGGTGTGTTCGAAGCGTGAGCCTTAGATCAAATCAAATTTGATCAGATACAGCAAATAGAAAAGGGTCTTCCAGTTAAAACTGACCAGTGAATGTCAGTTAAGAATTGGTACCCTGTCTATGTCCTGATGATGATGGCAATAAACCCCAATTCCTGTTGGGTGATTCAATGATGATCACATAGTGAAGGATGGGAGAGAAGGAGAAAGGAAAGGGTGACAAAGCTGTAAAAACAACATGCTGTATGTACAACATCTGCTTTCTAAAATGCATTTTATTAAGATACACCAGAATTACATTAATTTCCAATAAAACGCTGCGTTTTCCTGTAAAAGGCCACCAAAAACCCAGAAATGTCCATCCCTAACTATAACAATTTCCGACAAGATAGAACTGCCAAAAGGGGGCGGAGTTGCAATCTACTGCAGAGATAGCCTGCAGAGTTCTGTCTTACTATCCAGGTCTGTGCCCAAACAATTCTAGCTTATACTTTTAAATCCACGACAATTGAGAATTTCAATAAGCATTTTTCTACGACTGGCCATGCTTTCCACCTAGCTACCCCTAACCTGGTCAACAGCCCTGCACCCCCCACAGAAACTTGCCCAAGCCTCCTCCATTTCTCCTTCACCCAAATCCAGATAGCTACAGTATATGGACCCCTACAAATCAGCCGGGCTAGACAATCTGGACCACTCTTTCAAAAATTATCAGCTGAATTGTTGCAACCCCTATTACTAGCCTGTTCAACCTTTCTTTCGTATCGTCTGAGATCCGCAAAGATTGGAAAGCTGCAGCGGTCATCCCCCTCTTCAAAGGGGGAGACACTCTAGAACCAAACTGCTACAGACCTATATCTATCCTACCCTGCCTTTCTAAGGTCTTCGAAAGCCAAATTAACGAACAGATTACTGACCATTTCTAATCCCACCGTACCTTCTCCGCTATGCAATTTGGTTTCTGAGCTGGTTATGGGTGCACTTCAGCCACGCTCAAGGTCCTAAACGGTATCACGCCTGGCGAGGAAGCCCGAGAGGCAGCCCCCAATTTCTTTGGGGGGGGGACACACGGGGAGGTTGGCCGGTTCAGGGTGGACTCCTGAGCCAACTCCTCGTGCTCTTTGGAGGGAGCGTTGGAGGGAGCGTTGCACTGGTAAGACGCCGTGCTATGCAGTATTGCGCACGGTGTCTCCGGTGCGCATTCATAGGCCGGTGTGCAACATTCCAGCTCCACTCATCTGTCAGGCTACGGTGAGTGTGCAGCCTGCACCTTCTTGGACCGAGATATCCTGCGCAGGCTCTGTGTACGGTGTCTCCGGTTCGCACCCACAGCCCAGTGCGCGACATTCCAGCTCCCACCATCTGTGAGGCGAGGGTGAGTGAACAGCCGGGTAGAAGGGTGCCGGCTCCGCGCATCAGGCCCCCTGTACGCATAGAAAACCCAGCACGTCCTGTTCCGGCTCCGCGCACCAGGCCCCCTGTGCACATAGAGAGCCCAGTGCGTCCTGTCCATGCTCCACGCTCCAGGATCCCTGTGCGAGTCGTGGACCCAGCACGTCCTGTCCCTGTTCCATGCTCCAGGATCCCTGTGCGAGTCGTGGACCCAGCACGTCCTGTCCCTGTTCCACGCTCCAGGATCCCTGTGCGCGTCGTGGACCCAGCACGGCCCGTTCCTGCTCCCCGCACCAGAGTCCCAGTGCACATCGTGAGTCCAACACGGCCCGTTCCTGCTCCCCGCACCAGAGTCCCAGTGCGCATCGTGAGTCCAATACGGCCCGTTCCTGCTCCCCGCACCAGAGTCCCAGTGCGCATAGAGAGTCTGATACGGCCCGTTCCTGCTCCCCGCACCAGTCCCAGTGCGCATAGAGAGTCCAGCACAGCCTGCTCCTACTCCCCGCACCAGGTCCCCTGTGCGCATCGCGAGTCCAGCACAGCCTGCTCCTGCTCCCCGCACCAGGTCCCCTGTGCGCATCGTGTGTATATGTTTGTAGTTTTCGGAAGGGTTTTGTGGGTTATTGTTTAGTTCATAGCTTAAGTGTATTTCTAAGTTATTGTTCTATGTTACGATCTTCGTTCGTTCTGTTTGTTATTTTTCCCAGTTACGTTTAATAAATAAATATGTATACTGGAAGCATCGCTGCGTCTTGGTCCGTCCCTTCAGAAGATCGTGACACCAATTGACTCAAATGATGTCAATTATCCTATCAGAAGCTTATAAAGCCATTACATTATTTTCAGGAATTTTCCAAGCTGTTTAAAGGCACAGTAAACTTAGTGTATGTGAACTTCTGAATTGTGATACAGTGAATTCTAAGTGAAATAATCAGTCTGTAAACAATTGTTGTAAAAATTACTTGTGTCATGCACACAGTTAATGTCCTAACTGACTCGCCAAAACTATAATTTGTTAACAAGAAATGTGTGGACTGGTTGAAAAATGTGTTTTAATGACTCCAACCTAAGTGTATGTAAACTTCCAACTTCAACTGTACATCAACGATGTTGCTCTTGCTGATGGTGATTCTCTGATCCATCTCTACGCAGACGACACCATTCTGTAAACTTCTGTCTCTTCTTTGGACACTGTTTTAACTAACCTCCAGATGAGCTTCAATGCCATACAGCTCTCCTTCCGTGGCCTCCAACTGCTCTTAAATGCAAGTAAAACTAAATGCATGCTCTTCAACCAATCGCTGCCCGCACCTGCCCGCCCGCACATCCATCATCACACCTCTGGACGGTTCTGACTTAGAATATGTGGACAACTACAAATACCTAGGTGTCTGGTAAGACTGTAAACTCTCCTTCCAGACTCACATTAAGCATCTCCAATCTAAAATTAAATCTAGAATTGGCTTCCTATTTCGCAACAAAGCATCCTTCACTCATGCTGCCAAACATATCCTCGTAAAACTGACTATAATACCGATCCTCGACTTTGGCAATGTAATTTACAAAATAGCCTCCAACATTCTACTCAGCAAATTGGATACAGTCTATCACAGTGCCAACCGTTTTGTCGCCAAAGCCCCATATACTACCCACCACTGCAACCTGTATGCTCTCATTGGCTGGCCCTCGCTTCATATTCGTCGCCAAACCCACTGGCTCCAGGTCATCTATAAGTCGTTGCTAGGTAAAGCCCCGCCTTATCTCAGCTCATAACCCCAGTAGCACTCGCTCCAGCTGTTTTATTTCACTGGTCATCCCCAAAGCCAATTCCTCCTTTGGCCGCCTTTCCTTCCAGTTCTCTGCTGCCAATGACTGGAACGAATTGCAAAAATCACTGAAGCTGGAAACTCAAATCTCCCTCACTAACTTTAAGCACCAGCTGTCAGAGCAGCTCACAGATCACTGCACCTGTACATAGCCCATCTGTAAATAGCCCATCCAACTACCTCATCCCCATACTGGTTTTTATTTATTTATTTAGCTCCTTTGCACCCCAGTATATCTACTTGCACATTCAACTTCTGCACGTCTATCACTCCAGTGTTTAATTGCTATATTGTAATTATTTAGCCACTATGGCCTATTTATTGCCTTACCTCCCTTATCTTACCTCATTTGCACAAACTGCATATAGACTTTTTCTATTGTGTTATTGACTGCTTTATCTTGGCCAGGTTGCAGTTGTAAATGAGAACTTGTTCTCAACAAGCCTACCTGGTTAAAAAAAGGTGAAGTAAAAAAAAATATATAAAAAATGAAATGAGTTACAAATTCCAAATGAAGATACAATAGACCTATAGGTAAACTACAGGCTACAAACTACATAAATTCACCTGTAGGCATGCCTATCTAGATGGACTGAAGAAATCACAGGCAAAAGTTGTTTTGTTTAAAAGAAATGAAAGGGAGTGAAATTGGGAAGTGTAAAACAGCTGTGTGAAATGTAGAATTGAATTGTAAGTTAAGAGCATTCTTTTTTAAAAGAGAAGAGGAAGTTAGTTTCCAGTGAAGAGTGAGAGAGTGATGAGACAGACGGAGAGAGAGAAGTCAAGTGACTCATGGTTAGGGAGGTCAAGTGAGTCCTAATTTGCTCCTCAGTGTGTGTGTGTGTGTGTGTGTGTGTGTGTGTGTGTGTGTGTGTGTGTGTGTGTGTGTGTGTGTGTGTGTGTGTGTGTGTGTGTGTGTGTGTGTGTGTGTGTGTGTGTGTGTGTGTGTGTGCATGCGTGTGTGTGTGCCCTACCCTGACACAGGAAACACCACCCCTGTCTTCCCCTTTCTAAAGATCACTAGAGGTGTCTCTCTGTGACAGACAACAGAGAAACAGAGAGGCAGGACAGATGCCAATAATATGAACTACTAACTTCATGAAAGGCAATTCAAATGCAGTTCATAAACATACATCCAGGCAGTGGTCATGTACTGACTGGTTAAGCTCTCAATCAATAATTCCCCTAAAGGTAGCTGCATTCCCCATGTTATTATTTTTCTAGTTCTCTTTTTTTCCCCTGCATTGTTGGGAAGGGCTCCTAAGTAAACATTTCCCTGTTAGTCTACTAATAATACTAACTTCATAAATGGCTGTTGAACTCTAGTTAATTGATCCACCTCTCAGGCCTTTTACACTATCTAACATAAGGCATAACAAACATCACAAATCCATAAAAACTTCTCTTTTCTCTCATCCACTGGACAAGTTAAGGACTCTGGATCCAACATAAAGAGGAAGAAGGGAAAATTATGTTGGATCATCAGATCATTATTATGCCAACAACACCAGGCCTATGCTATTGAACAGAAAAGCAACATTGGTTGGCTGGGTCTGACTGTCATGAAATTATATAGTCATAAACCAGTAACTGTAGTTAATAGTTTGTAAACTGATATAATCTGCAAATCATGTCAACTAGAATTTAAGGATTGTGTGAGCTGTGTCTTGTCTGTCTGTGCGTGGCAGTAGCCCTGAGACTGCCGCGCAGCTCCCTCGGGACTGCCACGCAGAAGTATCATCCCCACAGAGAGAAACAGCTGATTGAACTTCACTCAACTTTCTTGAGCAGTGGTCACCGATCTGCAAACATTTCTGTTTAAAACACAACAATAAACACAGTTCCATTTTGAACCATGTCACGTGTCTGAAGGTACAAACTGCCTTCCCGGTGGGCCCAGAAAGCAAATCAAGTGCACTAAAAGACTTCCTCTGGCCGAAGGATGGCTCAGATTACCGTGTCTGCAGTAACGTAGCAGGCATAAAAGAAAGCTACAGCAAAGTTGATGCCGTGAGATTTCAAAACGTTTACAACCATGACTAGAGAGAGACTGTCAACGAACACAGCAAAGAGATGCTGTTTTTATGACTGAGTTCATGTTTAAGTTCTTACTCAGCACAATTAACAATGCATGTCAGAGAAAAAAACAAGCCATGAGGTTGAAGGAATTGTCTGTAGAGCTGCAAGACAGGATTGTGTCGAGGTACAGATTTGGGGAAGCGTACCAAAACATTTCTGCAGCATTGAATGTCCCCAAGAACAAAGTGGCCTCCATCATTCTTAAATGGAAGAAGTTTGGAACCACCAAGACACTTCCTAGACCTGGCCTCCCGGCCAAACTGAGCAATCGGGGGAGAAGGGCTTTGGACAGGGAGGTGACCAAGAACCCGATTGTCACTCTGACAGAGCTCTAGAGTTCCTCTGTGGAGATGGGAGAAACTTCCAGAAGGACAACCATCTCTGCAGCCCTCCACCAATCAGGCCTTTATGGTAAATTGGTCAGACGGAAGCCACTCCTCAGTAAAAGGCACATGACAGCCCGCTTGGAGTTTACCAAAAGGCACCTTAAGACACTCAGACCATGAGAAACAAGATTCTCTGGTTTGATGAAACCAAGATTGAACTCTTTGGCCTGAATGCCAAGCGTCACGTCTGGAGGAAACCTTAACCATCCCTACGGTGAAGCATGGTTTTGGCAGCATCATGTTGTGGGGATGTTTTTCAGCAGCAGAGACTGGGAGACTAGTCAGGATCGAAGCAAATATGAACTGAGTAAAGTACAGCGGGAAAAAAACGATTTAATCAATTTTAGAATAAGGTTGTAACGTAACAAAATGTAGAAAAAGTCAAGGGGTCTGAACATTTTCTGAATGCACTGTACTTTGAACTGGACTGTGTTTACAGCATGATCAGTCGTGATTAGATGCGCTTGTTTTGAGATCAAAGCGAGAGCTGCATGTAGTCGCGTTTGCACATTTTGTTCATATCCTTTACTTGTTAGTGAGTTATTAGCCCAGTTATAGTTCACTTGTAGTCAGCAGTAGGGGAGTGATTGCTTCTTACAAGAGCACAAAACATGTAAATTACTAGACATCTTTGAAAAGCGAGTCAGATAAAGAGCTTTTTTTTTGTATTTTGAGACAGACTTGAATAAGCTAAGTAGCCAATAGGCAGAGGGTACAGTAGCATGATATGTCTGATCCTCTGTAATAATGTTATGGGAATAGTAATTTGTTTTATTTTGTAACGTGGTTTCTTGCATCAAACAACACAACAACATTTTCAGTCACCTCTTTGTCTGAAGCAAGTGGATAAAGAGGTTAATGTCAAGCCCTGCATGTTTTTTTCAAAAGTCTCATGGAATATAAGCTATTGAACACCACACATTTTCTGCTACTGTAAGCTGAATGATAAAACAGCTATCTCCATGTTAAAATGTTATGGGATGCATTTTCTCCATTGTTTTAGATGGTAGACCACTTTGGTAGGCCTACATTATGATCAAATAGCCACAATAGCCTACAAGGCCACTGTTAAAACTGTAACTTAAAGTGGGTACATTCTCAGTGTTCACAGTAAATGCACGTGTCGAATTTTCACACTTCTTCAAGTTTGCGCTCAGCAGACCTGAAATTTGGTCAGTGACGAAAATAATTAGAGGGAAAATTGGTTACAGTTACTAAATCTATTAGTGAAACCACCTGTAGCTTGTAAAACAAACATCCCCTCAGTGACAGTGCTGTGTACCATGTGGCGGTGGTAAAGTACTATTTATAGAGCAGCTGAAATGTTTCTGCTGCTATTTTTGCACAGCATGCTACAGTTGTGCAACAGCACAAGCAGAGCGGCGCGTTACATGCCAACTGGCTTTCTACGCAGCTATCGCTTCAGAGGCAGGCTGGCTTGAACTAGGAGATGTGTTACAGTAAGAGAATACTGTTTACAGTCACTCTATTTCAGTCAGTCTATCTCAGTTAGTCTATCTCTAATACATGGATACTGTGGAGTCTGTCAGTCTGCATTGTAAACAAAGAGTGTCACAGAGCGTTGTTACAAAGTGTTTGGAACAGATTGTATCAAGACGCAGCAGGGTAGTGTACACTACAAGTATAGACAGAAAGATTTTCAAGAGTCAATAATCAAGTGGACTTTGTCCTGGATGTTGAGTCATTAGCTGCACACATACATATACTCTCTGAGACATGGGTACAGTGAGGGATTTGTCAGGAACTAGGTAGAAGGTTGGTTGTAACGTTTCAGGTTGAACTATCGTAGAAAACCTTGTGGAATTATTGACATCTCTTTACAACAGGGTTTCACCCTGTCGGAGCAACAATGACGTCAAATGTGAAGCTGAGAAAAGTTGGTGTTCTAGACTATGACACACAAATCAAAGGTAAGGGGCATCCTTGTTACTGTTTTTACCCTCTAACTTTACTCTACTGTACTGTTCATCTTTAATGTTTCTCCTCTCACCCCCCTCCGGTTGGTACAACATAGTTCTAGTTCCATGCATGTCTATATAGTCACAGACTGAGTCCATATGAAATGTTTGTTGACTGTAAACACATTGGACTCAACGGTACAACACAACCGTCACCTTCAGCATTTGGTTGAAGGTCTACATGTGCCGGACATGGAAGTGTAGAACTCATTCACTATTCAAAGTCAGTAAACAAAATGGAGGCATCCCTCTGTATATCTCTCTCTACTTCCCTCTTTCTTTCTCTCTCCCGCTCTCTCTCTCGCCCCCCCCCACCACCTCTCTCTCTCTCTCTCTCTCTCTCTCTCTCTCTCTCTCTCTCTCTCTCTCTCTCTCTCACCTACCTCCCTTCCACTCTCCCGCTCCCACCCCAAGAGGTGCGTTGTCAATTGTTGGACCAGTTGAAGGTGTTGGACCTGCAATTGGAGCAGAAATCTCAGCAGCTTCAGGACTTGACAGACTACCTGCGTAGACGCAGTGAGATAGAAGGGGAGTATGCCCGCTCGCTTGACAAATTGTCAGAGAGGTTCACCTCCAAAATCAAAAGGTAAATTGCTCCAAGCTCTGTTCGTGCTATGTCTGTTAGTCCTATGGTCATTGAGTTGGCAAGATGTCACAAACAGATCTGGGATCAGGCTAGAGTCGAGATGGTCATTGTGTCTCTGAATCCACTCCACCACTCTAATTACATGTTTCCCAGACACAGATTAAGTCTATTCCAGAACTAAAAAACTGTGTTTTTAAATTTTCCATTCAAGTATTTTCCATTCTTGTAACTCTATGGTTAAACCATGTCTATGATTAAACCATGGCCCCTTCCCTGTGCCTCTATCTTTCAGGAAGGAGCCCTGTAGTGGCCAGTCTGTGGCCCAGTGTTGGCTGGTGCTCTTGGCTCAGACCAGACAGGAGAGCAGAGACCACAGTGGTCTGAGTGAAATCTGTAGGACCACCCTCACCGAGCCCCTTACTCACTGTCTGGACATCACACAACGCCTGGCCAAGAGGGTACTGCTCCATCTTCATTTGATTCATTCAGCCAGGATAGTCCGCTCAGTAACATTTGCACTGTTTTCCAAGGAGTCCTGGGGAGTCATATTCCTATGTCTAATCTGTACATTTCTCCATCTCTAATCCCTCTCTATCTCTAATCTGTCTCTATCTACATCTCTAATCTCTCTCTATCTTTAATCTGTCTCTATCACCATCCCTAATCTGTCTTTATCTCCATCTCTAATCTATCTCTATCTCTAATCTGTCTCTATCTCCATCTCTAATCTGTCTCAATCTATAATCTGTCTCTGTCTCTAATGTCTGTATCTCTAATCTGTCTCTATCTCCATCTCTAATCTGTCTCAATCTCTAATCTGTCTCTTTCTCTAATCTGTTTTTATCTCTAATCTGTATCTATCTCCATCTCTAATCTGTCTTTATCTCCATCTCTAATCTGTCTCTATCTCCATCTCTAATCTGTCTCAATCTCTAATCTGTTTTTATCTCTAATCTGTCTCTCTCTCCATCTCTAATCTGTCTCTATCTTTGCCTCGGCCTCTGTTTCATTCTCTATTAATCTAACATATTTATTGGTTGATCTCTTTATTTCCAGAGTAAAGATGTCTGTGCCCAGTTACAGGACGGTCTACTGAAAGTCACCACAGAGCTACAGACAGTAAGTCCAACATGTGTGGGAAACAGACACCAGTTAAGAAACAGTATGGCATATTTTCTAAAATAGGACACGGTGAGATGTAAAGTAGTCGTCTTTGTATTTGCATGATATGGCGTGTTGATGGATGTTCTCTGTGTGTGTGTGCTTCAATGTTTGTGTATGTGTGTTTCTCCTGGCTTGCAGGCATGGAGGACCTACTACCAGTACCATTCAGATTATGTGTCTGCAGAGGGAAAGCTGAAGGAAGCAGAGAAACAGAAACAAGGCGCCTCTAAGAAGATTGAGAAAGTAAAGAACAGCTCACATCCCTTTTTTCTAAACGAGTTCAAGTATGGAGATCTGTGTGTGTGCGTGCGTATGTGTAATGGCTCATTCCTATGTGTGTTTCCAGAGACAGTGTAAAGTAAAGGAGATTCAGCTGAAGTGCACCAAGGCTCGTAACGACTACCTCCTCAACCTAGCTGCAGCCAATGCTTCCATGAACAAGTACTATCTCCAGGACATCTCCTCACTCATAGATGTGAGTGGTGCTTCACAGCTGCTGTCTGGCGCCAATAGGGAAGACACTGGATTGTACTGAAAAGTACCAGCTATAATACACAATGACTGCAATACAATGATGCAAACTCAGCGGCCTTGTGGTAAGAGTGTCTGCCCTGAGATTGGAAAGATGGAAGTTCAATCCACGGCCGAGTCATATCAAAGATTGTAAAAATGGGATCCGAGGCGTCTATGCCTGGCACTAAGCATTAAGGAGATAGATTGAGGGTAAGGCCCTGCGATAGACTAGCGTCCTGTCCAAGGGGTGTACTTGTACATCACACTACAGAAACAGGAGATAGGCTCCTGCTTCTATGAGCTGTTCTGGCTCACACAAGCCAAGGTTTGCTACAATACTTTACAAAACAATGTACATCCAACATATCATCTACAAGCAGGGTTGGGGTCAAGTCCATTTAATTCAATTAAATTCAGGAAGTAAACTGAAATACGCCATGAAAGTGATGCGGCAAGTAGTTTTGAACTTTTGTATGCTTTTTTAATAGCCTTTAATGGGCAAAAATGTAACCCAATGCTCTTCAGCATAAGAATTTCATAAAAGGTGTCTGGAAAGAGTACATTTATCCACAAACACAAATATAATTTTGGATTTACGCTACCGGTCAAAGTTTTAGAACACCTACTCATTCAAGGGTTTGTTCTGTTTTTAATATTTTCTACATTGTAGAATAATAGTGAAGACATCAAAACTATGAAATAACATGTGGAATCATGTAGTAAGCTTTAAACAAATCAAAATATATTTTATATTTGAGATTCTTCAAATAGTCACCCTTTGCCTTGATGACAGTTTTGCACACTCTTGGCATTCTCTCAACCAGCTTCATGAGGTCACCTGGAATGCATTTCAATTAACAGGTGTGCCTTCTTAAAAGTTAATTTGTGGAATTTCTTTCCTTCTTAATGCGTTTGAGTTGTGTTTGGAGAAGTCAGTTGTGTTTGGAGAAGGTATCCAGAAGGTATCCAGAAGATACCCATATTAAGTCCATATTATGGTAAGAACAGCTCAAATAGGCAAAGAGAAATGACAGTCCATCATTACTTTAAGACATGAAGGTCAGTCAATACGGAACATTTCAAGAACTTTGAAAGTTTCTTCAAGTGCGGTCGCAAAAACCGTCAAGGGCTATGATGAAACTGGCTCACATGAGGACCGCCACAGGAAAGGAATACCCAGAGTTACCTCTGCTGCAGGATAAGTTCATTAGAGTTACCAGACTCCGAAATTGCTGCCCAAATAAATGCTTCACAGAGTTCAAGTAACAGACACATCTCAACATCAACTGTTCAGAGGAGACTGTGTTAATCAGGCCTTCATGGTCGAATTGCTGCAAAGAAACCACAACTAAAGGACATCAATAAGAAGAAGAGACTTGCTTGGGCCAAGAAACTCGAGCAATGGACATTTGACCGGTGGAGACTTTTGGTTCCAACCACCGTGTCTTTGTGAGACGCGGTGTGGGTGAACGGATGGTCTCCGCATGTGTATTTCCCACCGATACGCCATCCCATCTGGTTTGGGCACAGTGGGGCTATCATTTGTTATTCAACAGGACAATGACCCAATACACCTCCAGGCTGTGTAAGGGCTATTTTACTAAGAAGGAGAGTGATGGAGTGCTGCATCAGATAACCTGGCCTCCACAATCCCCCGACCTCAACCACATTGAGATGGTTTGGGATGAGTCGGACCGTGAAGTGAAGGAAAAGCAGCCAACAAGTGCTCAGCATATATGGGTACTCCTTCAAGACTGCATTCCAGGTGAAGCTGGTTGAGAGAATGCCAAGAGTGCGCAAAGCTGTCATCAAGGCAAAGGGTGGCTATTTGAAGAATCTCAAATATAAAATATATTTTGATTTGTTTAACACTTGTTTGGTTACTACATGATTCCACATGTGATATTTCATAGTGTTGATGTCTTCTCTATTATTCTACAATGTAGAAAATAGTATAAATAAAGAAAAACCCTTTAATGATGAGGTGTTCTAAAAATGTTGACTGGTAGGGTACCTTATATGACCCCATTTTCATGGATTTCATGAAATAATCTTGAAGTCCTTTCAAAAGACCATGGACATGAATATGACGTAGGAACGTGTCTCTTGCATGACGTATTCCAATTGACATTTTTATTGAATTGACTGTATTGAAATGGATTTGACCCCAACCCTGCCTACGGCATAAACACATCATCTTATCCCAGTGTCATCTCTCTGTGTCTCTCTCAGTGGTCAGACGTGGGCTACCACCTGTCTCTGTCCCGTGTGCTGTGTGCCTACCTGTCCAACCGGTCCTGGGGTCAGCAGAACCTGAGTGTAGGGCTGCAGCAGCTCCAAAATGCTGTGTCTGGACTGGACCAGAGTCAGGACAGAGACAACCTGCTACAGACACACACCAACACCTTCTGTCTGCCCCTCCGCTTCCACTACCAGCCACACGACGGAGACCAGGTAGGGTTTATGGGTGGGGGGGGCCTTTATATTCTGTGACTATGTTTGAGAATGTGAGAGCGTGTGGGCTGTGTATCTCGATGTCACATGTCTTTGCTCCCACCTGTCTGATTTTCCCTGATTCTTCCCTGTCCCTGTTCCTCTCAGGTGTTTGATGTGAGTGCAGTGCAGGAGATTAGGGGTGAGATAGAGACCAGGTTCCAACAGCTACAATCTAAACTTACCGGGTTCACCCAGGAAACGGAGGAGGTAAAGTCCAGTCCACCCAATCAATCAAATGTATAAAGCCATTATCAACTGACACAAAATGCTTTACAGTAACCGGGCCATGACTCCCTCAAAAGCTTAAAATCGACCTTGTAGTGGAAACGATGGATTCCAATATATTCACTACACACTTTCTCCCTCCTAGGCAGATAAGACTCTACGGGCGGCTCGCTTGGCCCTGCTGGAAGGTATCAGTGATGATGACCTAGATCCTCCACCCTCCAGCAGCCAGATCCAGGGCTCCCAGGTCCATCTTCAGTCCCCGTCTCAGAGCCAAGGTCAGGGGGGAAGCAATGAGAGCCTGGCCAGCAGCAGTAGCAGACCTAGTCTGGCCAGACGCAGAGCCAACCTGCAGGAGACTGAGATTCTCTACTGTACTGTGAGTCATTATTAAACTAACTTACACATAAGGGTCAGGCCAAAAGTAGTGCACTATAATAGTGGTGGTTATGGTAATGGTATGGTACTTTCCAAGATGGTGTAGCAGTCGGACGTTTGTTTTTGTCTTGTCCCGTTCTGTCCCGTCTAAACATCGTTTTCCTTGTTTTTTTCGTATTTATTTTTCATATATATTTTAATATCACTTTCCATCTACGGACTGAATATACTCTCCTGCAACCGCCTCACCCAATGTGGTACGGATCTACTATTTTTATACTTAAGAAATGGAACCCCATCAAAAGCTAGCCAGCTAACTGGCTACCAACTAATTGGCTACTAGCTAGCCACGGCCCGTGAACTGTCTAGTGCACATCAGACTGTTAGCCTAAGAGGCCTATCGGACAATTTCTTTGGCCACTATACCTATTCTGCCAATTGGCCTGGTTTACTGGTTTGATGGAGCTGGAACCCCAACAGCAGCTAGCCAGCTAACTAGCTACTAGCTAGTAGTCAGCCAGCCACTGCTAGCGGTCATCAGCCACCTCTAGCACGGACAACTCAAGCCAGTCTGCACAGCGGGACTCAAACCAGAGCAAATTGGACTTATTTTTCTCCATATCTCCAGATTCCTACCGCAAGCCCTGAACCTTTTTTCAGCTGGATCATCGCAGCTAGCTAGCTGCTATCCGAGTGGCCACTCCTGGCTAACGTCTTTGTCCCGAAGCAAGAACCAATTAGACTGGAGCCAGCCTTGCTAGGCCCATCTCCCGGCTAGCCATAGAGGTTCATCAGCCACTCATGGGCTACAATACCTATTTTGCCAACTGGCCTGGACCACCGCCGACCCATCATGACTGGACCACCGGCGTGATTCGTCCGAGTTTTTTCTTTCTCAACTGGGTCCGCTGTCGCAACGTCCCCTAAATGCCGCGGCCCGCTAGCTGTCCTGAGCACATCGGACTGTTAGCTTAAGAGGCCCATCTGACAAACTCTTTGGCCACTATACCTATTTTGCCAATTGGCCTGGTTTACTATACGGAGCCCTGCTGATCCGTATGCCGACGGAACAGCACGACGGGGCCACAACAGACTTTCTTCCGTCACGACGTCCCTCTAAGGCCTTTCTGCTAGCTTACTAGCCCCGGCCCGCTAGCTGCTTGAAGCCACTCACTGGACTCCTATGACCACTCGGCTACGCATGCCTCTCGCTAACGTCAATATGACTGGTCCATTGCTGTTTTGGTTAGTAATTATTGCCTTATTTCACTGTAGAGCCTCTAGCCCTGCTCAATACGCCTTAGTTAACACTTTATTTCCACCTCCCACACATGCGGTGACATCACCTGGTTTAAATGATATTTCTAGAGACAATATCTCTTTCATCGTCAATCTATGCACAGGTTTACCCCACTGTATTCACATCCTACCATACCTTTGTCTGTACATTATGCCTTGAATCTATTCTACTGTACCCAGAAATCTGCTCCTTTTACTCTCTGTTCTGAACGTACCAGACGACCAGTCCTTATAGCCTTTAGCCGTATCCTTATCCTACTCCTCCTCTGTTCCTCTGGTGATGTGGAGTTTAATCCAGGCCCTGCAGTGCCTAGCTCCACTCCAATTCCCCAGGCACTATCATTTGTTGACTTCTGTAACTGTAAAAGCCTTGGTTTCATCCATGTTAACATTAGAAGCCTCCTCTCTAAGTTTGTTTTATTCACTGCCCTAGCACACTCTGCCAACCCGGATGTCCTAGCCGTGTTTGAATCCTGGCTTAGGAAGACCACCAAAACCCCTGAAATTTCCATCCCTAACTATAACCTTTTCCCGACAAGATAGAACTGCCAAAAGGGGCGGTGTTGAAATCTACTGCAGAGATTGCCTGCAGAGTTCTGTCTTACTATTCAGGTCTGTACCCAAACAATTCGAGCTTCTACTCTTAAAAATCCACCTTTCCAGAAACAAGTCTCTCACCGTTGCCGCTTGCTATAGACCACCCTCTGCCCCCAGCTATGCCCTTGACACCATATGTGAACTGATTGCCCCCCATCTATCCTCAGAGCTCGTGCTGCTAGGTGACCTAAACTGGCCTTTCTAATCGACTTGGCCCGGGTATCCTGGAAGGATATTGACCTCATCCCATCAGTAGAGAATGCCTGGCCATTCTTTAAAAGTGCCTTCCTCACCATCTTAAATAAGCATGCCCTTTTCAAAAAATTAAGAACCAGGAACCGATATAGCCCTTGGTTCTCTCCAGACCTGACTGGCCTTGACCAGCACAAAAACATCCTGTGGCATTAGCATCGAATATCCCCCGCAATATGCAACTTTTCAGGGAAGTTAGGAACCAATATACACAGGCAGTTAGGAAAGCTAAGGCTAGCTTTTCAAGCTGAAATTTTCATCCTTTAGCACAAACTCAGAACACTGTAAAGTCCATGGAGAATAAGAGCACCTCCTCCCAGCTGCCCACTGCACTGAGGCTAGGAAATACTGTCACCACTGACAAATCCACTATAATTGAGAACTTCAATAAGCATTTTTCTACAGCTGGCCATGCTTTCAACCTGGCTACCCCTAACCCGGTCAAGAGCCCAGCACTCCCCACAGCAACCCGCCCAAGCCTCCCCCATTTCTCCTTCACCCAAATCCAGATAGCTGATGTTCTGAAAGAGTTGTAAAATCTGGACCCCTACAAATAAGCCGGGCTAGACAATCTGGACCCTCTCTTTCTAAAATTATCTGCGAAAATTTTTGCAACCCCTATTACTAGCCTGTTCAACCTCTCTTTCGTATCGTCTGAGATTCACGAAGATTCAAAGGGGGAGACACACTAGAACCAAACTGCTACAGACCTATATCTATCCTACCCTGCCTTTCTAAGGTCTTCGAAAGCCAAGTTAACAAACAGATTACCGACCATTTCGAATCCCACTGTACCTTCTCCGCTAATCTGGTTTCAGAGCTGGTCATGGGTGCACTTCAGCCACGCTGAAGGTCCTAAACGATATCATAACCGCCATCGATAAGAGACATTACTGTGCAGCCGTATTCATCGACCTGGCCAAGGCTTTCGACTCTGTCAATTACCACATTCTTATTGGCAGACTCAACAGCCTTGGTTTCTCAAATGATTGCCTCGCCTGGTTCACCAACTACTTCTCTGATAGAGTTCAGTGTGTCAAATCGGAGGGCCTGTTGTCCGGACCTCTGGCAGTCTCTATGGGGGTGCCACAGGTTTCAATTCTTGGGCCGACTCTCTTCTCTGTATACATCATCGCTCTTGCTGCTGGTGATTCTCTGATCCACCTCTACGCAGACGACACCATTCTGTATACTTATGGCCCTTCTTTGGACACTGTGTTAACTAACCTCCAGATGAGCTTCAATGCCATACAACTCTCCTTCCGTGGCCTCCAACTGCTCTTAAATGCAAGTCAAACTAAATGCATGCTCTTCAACCGATCACTGCCCGCACCTGCCCGCCCGTCCAGTATCACTACTCTGGGCGGTTCTGACTTAGAATATGTGGACAACTACAAATACCTAGGTGTCTGGTTAGACTGTAAACTCTCCTTCCAGACTCACATTAAGCATCTCCAATCCAACATTAAATCTAGAATCGGCTTCCTATTTCGCAACAAAGCATCCTTCACGCATGCTGCCAAACATACCCTGGTAAACTGACCATCCTACCGATCCTCGACTTCGGCGATGTCATTTCTAAAATAGCCTCCAACACTCTACTCAACAAATTGGATGCAGTCTATCACAGTGCCATCTGTTTTGTCACCAAAGCCCCATATACTACCCACCACTGCGACCTGTACGCTCTCGTTGGCTGGCCCTCGCTTCATACTCGTCACCAAACCCACTGGCTCCAGGTCATCTACAAGTCTTTGCTAGGTAAAGCCCTGCCTTATCTCAGCTCACTGGTCACCATAGCAGCACCCACCCGTAGCACGCGCTCCAGCAGGTATATCTCACTGGTCACCCCCAAAGCCATCTCTACTTGCACATCTGCACATCTACCATTCTAGTGTTTAATTGCAATATTGTAATTACCTCGCCACCATGGCCTATTTATTGCCCTACCTCCCTTATCTTAGCTCATTTGCACTCACTGTATATAAGACTTATTTTTTCTACTGTATTATTGACTGTATGTTTGTTTATTCCATGTGTAACTCTTTGTTGTTGTATGTGTCGAACTGCCAGGTCGCAGTTGTAAATGAGAACTTGTTCTCAACTTGCCCACCTGGTTAAATAAAGGTGAAATAAAAAAAAAATGGTGAAAATGAAATACAAGGAAATGACTGGTGATGGTTGTGGTGGTGATGGTTGTGATGACAATGACGATGATGATGACTTTTTTGAATTGTGTTTGATTCTTCTCTCAGAAAGTGAAGGAGTATCTCTGTAAAAGCTCTCTGGTATCCAAACTACAGGCTAAGCATGATTTGCTTAAAGTGGCTGTAGAGAAAGGTACAGCACTAACCACTTCTACAATACGAGAGCTTGGGACTATAAGTTTCTATCTGCATTTTTGTCCAAATGAAGTTATTGACATATCCTTGTTCTGTTCAATGGTCTCTACTTATATAGTTCTCTAAATACCCCCATTTATGTTGTAAAGTTCAAAAGAATACAATACAAAAAATTGCTGACACCATTTAAACCCAATGAGGGTTCGGAACATTAAAGGCAGAATCATATTTTTTCAGATAGAACCTTATAGTTCCAAGCTCTCGAATACACACACAAATGTTCGACATGACTTTGTAGTATAGCCTCATATACAGTACACTCATTGTTGTTCCTTAAATTGCCCAAGTGTTGTTTTGACTCATTTCCTAGAATACAGCTTTTACAGCTATCCTAATTGTTGCTTTTTCTTCCCTTCCTAGCTGAACCAACCAATGGTCATCAAGCCAGGTAGAGTTTCATTCCTCTATAAGGCCTTTATAACTTCCTCATAAGAGTAACAACAGTTTAGGGCACTGTCTTATAGTCAACTGACTAGTGGTGTCTTCTCCCCCCGTAGAGAAAACTCCAGGAAGTCTTTTCGTGTGAGGATAAAGGGTCAACCTAGCATCCAGTTCACCCACAAACTCTTCACTGGAGACATGCTCTCGTTCATACAGGTACCAGCCTACTGTTGCTGTCTGTCTACATCTCATTCTCCTCCTTAGTATCCTGATATCAATAAACTTCTCCCAATATTCTCAGGCATCGGGCCAAGAGATCCCAGTGGTTGTGGAAAGCTGCATTCGCTTCATCAACCTCAATGGTGGGCCATTATTGTGCATGTTTGGTGCATATTGATACTGTATATTACAAACAGCTAATGGACTGTAGCGTGTATCTATGAAAGTCTTCATGTCTGCCATTCAATCCTATACTGTAGGTCTCCACCATGAGGGTATCTTCAGAGTACCAGGGTCTCAGGCCGAGGTCAACAGCCTGAGAGATGCATTTGAGAGAGGTAGGCCTGTCTGCTGTCCCTGTCTGCAGGTTGGCATTTATTGGGATGAATCTTATCCGGAAGGCAGCTCTGCAGGGTGGTCACTAGGTGGCCTAGCCACAAAGTAATACAATCAGATTTGAAACCTTACCCTAATCTTAACCACACTGCTAACCTTATGCCTAACCCTAACCTTAATTGTTTGTTTTTATACGATATAGCCAATTTTGACTTTGCGGCTGGCCCATCTGGCAGAAACCGCTCAGGGCTGCCTCCAGGACAATATTCATCTCAATAAACATCAACCTGCTCCTCTAGCTGCATCTAGTACAGACCTGGGTTCAAAGTATCTCTTTCAGAGAAGTAGTCTTTACTGGATTAAGCTGGCATGGTGCAATGTTACCAGTATTTAGATCGGAAGTTAATTTTATTTTAACCTAGGTCTGGTGTCTATGGAAGCCGAGGTCCAGTGCTGTAGTATTGTTCATTAATAATGGTGGGCAATGTGCCCTTGGTGTTCCCTGTAGGAGAGGACCCCCTGGTAGACAGCAGGTGTGACATGGACTTAGTAGCAGGAGTACTGAAGCTCTACTTCAGAACCCTGGAGAACCCTCTCTTTCCACAGGACAGCACCACTCAGCTCCTGAAGTACGCAGGTAAGTGTGTGTGTAGAGGGTTGGGTGTATGTGTGATGAGTGGGGGTTATGTGTGTATGTGTGCATTGGGTAGGTTTTCATCTGCTTTTCCTTAATCTTTGACCTTGTTGCACCCAACCCTTCCAGAGATTGATAACGAGACAGAGAGAGCAGCTAAACTCAAATCAGTCATCTCCTCCTATCCTCCACCTGTCATCATCGTCATGAGATACCTCTTTGCATTCCTCCATCAGTAAGTATCTTTGTTCTATTTCTAAAACATTGTCCACAAACAAACCCTTATTTGGGATTTTTTACTGTCATTGTCAAGGGGAACTAACCAAAACCTACCAGACTTACCACAAAGCCCTTACGAATGTCAGTATTGCAAAGAAAGCCCTCTGTTCAAAGAAGAGAGAACCAGACATTTGATGAGAAAGCTCTTTTCTAAAGCACATTTAGGTTGCATCCCAAATGGCACCCTATTCCCTATATAGGCTCTGATCAAAAGTTGTGCACTACACTTACAAAAAAAGGATAACCCTTTTTGGTTCCAGGTAGAACTCTTTTTGGTTCCAGGTAGAACCCTCTGTTGAAAGGATTTTTCATGGAACCCTAAAGGGTTCTACCTGGAACCAAAAAGGGTTCTTCAAAGGGTTAGGGAGCCATTTGGTTCAGCACTAAGAGCTTGAACTGTGAAATTTCAGCTGTCTTATTCTATTATTCTAATTCTTCTTGCCCTCTTTTCTCTTTCTCTCTCCTTCCCTCTTTCCCCTTGTCTTCTCTCTTTCCCTCCCTCCCTCTCTCTTTCTCTTTCACTCTCTCCCTCCCCTCACTCCCCCCTCTCTCTCTATCTATCTGTCGCTTTCTCTTTCTCTCTTTTTCCCTCTCCCACTCTCTCTCTAACTCCCTCCCTCTCTCCCCTTGCTCCCCCTTCCCCCAGTGTATCCCAGTACAGCGATGAGAACATGATGCAGCCCTATAACTTAGCCGTGTGCTTCGGCCCCAGTCTGGTGCGAGGGTTGCAGGATGAGGATGTTGTTACTCTGCAGCCTCAGATCAACTCTCTGGTGAAGGGCATCATTTTGCAGCAGGAGAGCATCTTCCCCAGCCCGACCGAGCTACCGGGACCGGTGTATGAAAAATGCATGACGCTGGAGCAAGACGACTGGTGACAGAAAATACACAGATAAATGGACAGCGACCTAGACAAACACACACGCAAGCACATACTCATGCACATACACTTGATGTTGATTGTCTGTGTTTATTTTGCAGTGAGGAGGGAGAAGGGGATTCCGAACTCCTCAGTACAGGTGAGAAGGGGCCGGCTGCTAACTTCATGTGTGTTTGAGAATCAGTCATTTGACACAGGGATATTGTTTTTCCATCTATGCTTTATGAGAAACATTCACAGAAATCTTGATTGATGTGCGTTGTCCCAGTCAAATTTTTTTTAATAACTCTTTGTGATCCAGAGTCAGAGTCAAAGGGAGAGCGATCTCGATCCAACAGCAGCAGCAGTTCCAGACAATCCCCAGCAGGAGGGAGTGTGTCCCCTGGAGGAAAGTTCACCATACAGATCCCCATGGCTCTACACGGCAGGCCCTGCTCCCCCCGCTACATGCGCAAAGAGTAAGTACTGTTGTGTAATCAAACTTGTCTGTAAGTGAGTAAAATAGCTACTAACGGTGTATCTTCATGAAGACACATTTTTTGCTAACGTTTTTTGCTTCATATTACAAGCCACATGAGAGAGAAAGATGCTTCTTCATGAAAAGCTACATTCCCACAGGCCCTCATTAGCATATGCCCAATCAGGATGCAATATTCAGAACACCACATCTTCCCTTTTCAGATAACAAAGGGTAGACTTCATTTGTCTCAATAGACCTTAAGGGATTATTTTGCTCTTATGTCAGTAGGTCTGTTCCTGCCTAGTTATTGTAGAACGTTTCTACATAGTCATAACGTAAAATATTTTCTGTAAACTTTAACCCAAAATCTCTCATCTTTTTCAACACAAATCTACCCCACAGGTAATTTAGAACTGTAGCAACTTGACAGCTGTTGTTTTTGTCTTATTTATTTGTTTAACTTTGAGCTCAGTCTTTTGTTCTTGTTGCTCTGGCTTATAAATCCAGTCTTTGAGGTTTGACTATTGCTCGCCCAGACCTTGTTCTGGGTGTAGCAGGTACATCCAGGATTATGTTGGTAGTTCTGGCAATGCGGTGTGTCGGAGTGGTGAAGACACTTGAATCTTGAATCGTTGTTGTTCTCAGGTCCTCAGGTCCATCCATAGGGATGAGGTGATGTCTGTACCTGCGGACATACCCGTGGGGAACTTCCACCATGTAAGATCGTGGTGCTGCATGTTCCCTCAGCACTGTTCCTGTGACTTTTGAGTCAGTCACCCACACCTGTTTTCCAGGTGGGAGTCTGCTGAGGTCGCTGACTCTGTGACTCTTGTTGAAACGTTGCTGTACCGCACTCATTCTCTCCTTTTCCTTTGAGCTGACCTGACTGCAGCTGTGTTTGGGAGTGATGGGTCTAGCAGCGATGGGAGTGTTGGCACTGTGGTATGAAGCTGTCGTCCCCATCAGCAGTTGCCATTCTGGAGTGGAGTTGACTGATAGGCCAGCAAAGCAAGGTAAGAGTCAGCTGCTTTCTTGAGGAGGTTCTTCACCGTCTGAACGGCGCATTCTGCTGCTGGACTGCTGGTGACATGGCAAAATCCACACTCTGCAGCGAAGTTGGAAAGGGGTCTTCCAGGGAACTGAGGCCCATTGTCCGTAAGCAGGACCTCAGGTACCCCGTGGCGGGTGAAGATGGACTTCAGATGAACTACGACGTCCGCAGACTTTGTTAGTGACAGGTTTGCGATTTCCACATACCTTGATAAGTAGTCCACCCCTAGCAGGTAGGTGGTGCTTAAGTCCACTCCCAGTCTTTGCCAGGGTCGCTCTGGAAGTTGTGACGGTATGAGTGGTTCTGTGTGGTTTGTGCGCTCTTTGATGCATGTCCTGCATTTAAGCACAAGTTTGTTCAGTTGCTGGCTGAGTCCAGGCCAACCATAGAGCCTGTTGTGTGCGTTCTTTGCACTTGACCACTTGACCACACCTTGATGACCCTCGTTCAGCTTAGTGAGGACATCATTTCGTAAGGCTGATGGAATGACAAGTCTTGTTCCTTTAAACACAAGACCGTCGTGCACTGTGAGAAAAGCGCGTTCCTGCCCAGTACAGTTTCAGCGGTCCTTCGCATCCGCTGAACTCAGACCATCCTTCCTGACACATTGTAATGACGTTTAAGCACACACTGTCGGCTTAGAGTTGTTCTCTCAGATTGTCCATGTAGGAAACACTCGCTGGAAGCTGTTCCATGATGGCATCCACATATGTATTTGTGCTCTCCATGAGCTCCTTTTCTACAGCAGTAGCTTTGGCTTTGACTGGCGCATGTGACAGCGTGTCTGCAGTCCACAGACTCTTTTCACTGACATGAGCAATCGTGTAGGAATATCTCATGAGTCTCATCCTGAAGCGTTGGATTGGTGGAGGAAGGGTGTCCAAGGGTTGGTTCCCCAGAAGGCTCAGGAGCGGAAGTGTACAGGTGCTGAAGCGATGCCAAAAGGCAGACTATTGAAGTAGTAACGTCCGAAAGGTGTGATAACAGGTTGTTAGCTTAATTGACTCCTCGGCTAGCGGAATCTGCCAGAAGCCCATGTTCGCGTCGAGCTTGCGGAAGATCTTCGCCCCGGCTCCTGCGCTAGCTCATTCTTGAATTTTGGCAGCCGTGTTTCAGCTTGATGGTATTTGGTTGTTGTACTGTGCCAAGACCGCTGCACAGCTTTGGATAGATTTATTTCAGTGTGTAAATAAATGTTGTGGAGTCGAGCAACTAGCTCAAGCTTTGTGATCGCTGGTCTGCCTAGTAAAGCTGTGTAGATCTCTGACAAACACGTCATCCAGTGTCTCCTTTTCTCCCTTTCCTAGAACCAGACTTGTGTTGCTGATCACATCCAGCGGCGCTCTTCCTGGTTTTAGCAGAGGTTTTGTTGGTTTTTGCAGAGCTGGCTCGCTGGTTCCTGCGAAAATGTGGTTGAACACATTATACGGCATAACAGTCACAACGGCACAAGTGTCTATTTTGAATTTCACATTTCTGTTCATTTCTGTCAATTGTCCATGGGTCACCTCCTGCTTTTATTGTTACTATGAAAATGCTATCATCTTCTTCTTGAACCTCGTTTAGGGCTCTTGATGACATACACACACACGTTGGTAATGCTGTTTTTCCCCACAGGAATGACACACTACTTCATTAGCTGCACACTGTGCTCTTGGATGTGCAGGGATTTTGCCACAGTTTTGACACTTTGACTGCTTTTTGGCATTAGCATTTTCATGGCTAGCTTTCTCACGCTGGAATTTCTGTGTCCACTGGCTGCCTTTCTGCATAACTCTATCCACTGAGCATGCCTCTTTTGTTGTTACTGTGTCACCTCGCAGGCAACTTCGATGCTTTTTCACTTCTTCAGTTTGCCTTGCCATCTCAATGGCTCTCTCTAGTGTGAGATCTTTATCTGGCTGCATACGTTCCGACAGACGCACGTCTGCTAACCCAACGACTAGCCTGTCTTTAATTAGTTCATCATGCAAAAGTCCATTGTTGCAATACTCTGCTAGGGCATATAAGGCTGTGACAAAATAATCCACTGTGTAATTTTCCCCGTCTCCACATGTTAAAGCGGTCTCGCTCATAGATCACGTTCTTTTTCACAATAAAGAATGCATGAAATCTGTCTCTTATTTGTCCATACTGTTTTTGCTCGAGTTCATTTAGGTTTAGACCCTTCAAAACGTCCTCTCTCATACAGTAGATGAGAGTGTTTACCTGGTTCTCCTCGATAGATTTGTGAAGATTCTCCCGCAACGTCTTCCATGCTGATTAGCCTCCTCGTTTCTCTTCCCAAAACTTTTCAACCAGGTACTGAGAGCTAAAGTCTGTTAGTAACTTGTTCTAGTCCACTTCTGACACCATGTCGTGTAATCAAACTAATCAAACGTGTCTGTACGTGAGTAAAATAACTGCTAACGGTGCATCTTTATGAAGGCACATTTATTGCTAACTTCACGTTGTTTCACATTACGAGCCACATGAGACAGAAATATGCTTTCCTCATGAACCCCTACATTCCCACAGTATATGGCCAATCAGGATGCAATATGCAGAATAACACCACAAGTACTATCAAAGATATTTCACCTATCACTGTGGTACCTGTACCACTGAGACTTTGAACCACATTGTAGCCCAGTGGCGGTCAGTGCCGTTTAAAATGAGGGAGGAATACATTTTTTCATGAGCATGGCCTTTTTTTTATTACTGCATATTAGATGACTGTTATTCAAATTCTATTCACCCAGTTCAATGTAACAGTGATACGTTTAGGCTACTACATGATACTAAATTTTCCCTATACCCATCATGAGGTTGCTACAACCTAGCCTATGAATGAAGTTTACAACGTAGTCGCACACAGGTTGAGAGAAATTTTGCACACTCTTGCCTGCGTCTAGATGATATAGGGTGTAATCATTAATCCAACAGTTGCAAACGAGAGTTTCTATTGGACAAATTCAGCTATGTCTATCCCAATTTTGTTCTGTTTGCTTCCGTTTAAGAAATGTTTTCAACAGAATCAGCGGAATGAATACCCAGTTCACTTTCATAGCAGCCACATTGTATTCCTTCTCGCATCTATGTGCTCTCCACTTCTCACCTTTTCCCTTCGCTTGTGGACTTCAATGCACAACACATCAGCTGTATGTGACCTGGCGAAAAAAACTTTCCAAGCCAAACTATATCACAACCGCTACACACAGCCTACATCATTGTCATCATTATATTTATATGTACATACTCGTATTCATTCCTTTACACTTGTGTGTATAAGGTCGTTGTTGTGAAATGGTTAGATTACTTGTTAGATACTACAGCATGGTCGGAACTAGAAGCACAAGCATTTCGCTACACTCGCATTAACGTCTGCTAACCATGTGTATGTGACATATAACATTTGATTTGATTTGTCACCATGTTAGCTAAAGTAACATCATGGTCAACATAGATAATAGGACTAACGCGTTAGTAAACCCGCCACAATCATGCAGTAACGTTACAGTGTACAGTCAGTAAGCTGTTTAGCACTTACAACGGTGGGGCCCAGAGGCAATAAATTAGTAAAACCTTGACTTCGAGGAGTTACTGTGTTGTGTTGGATAGTCATAGCCAGCTAGCTTTCATAGCATCCCTCTGTTTGAGCAGAGTGTTTGACTAGGCTAAACTACCTAGCTGCATTTGCTAGCTAAGTAAGTGAAACTGAAAGTGAAAACAATTCACAAAATCTCTCTCGCTTTTCCTTCATTTAGGAAGAAATGAATTTGTTAACTGTTCAACTATTGTCTTTCTCTCTCTGACTCAACTACTCACCACATTTTATGCACTGCAGGGCTAGCTAGCTGTAGCTTATGCTTTCAGTACTAGATTTATTCTCTGATCCTTTGATTGGGTGGACAACATTTAAGTTAATGAGCAAGAGCTCTGATCGGTTAGAGGATGTCCTCCGGAAGTTGTCATCATAATTACTGTGTAAGTCTATGGAAGGGGGTGAGAACCATGCCTCCTAGGTTTTGTATTGAAGTCAATGTACCCAGAGGAGGACGGAAGCTAGCTGTCCTCCGGCTAAACCATGGTGCTACCCTACAGAGCGCTGTTGAGGCTACTGTAGACCTTCATTGCAAAATAGTGTGTTTTAATTAATAAATTATTTGTTGACTATATATGTGATTATACTTAGTATAGTTAAATCTAAAAAGGATAATTTTTTTATGAAATTCACTGAGGAGGATGGTCCTCCCCTTCCTCCTCTTAGGAGCATCCACTGCTGTAGCTGTAACTTTGGTAGTAATATGTACCATCTACTCTGATATTCACAGGGAATATTGACTTGTTATTGTTGTAATGTTTTAGCACTCATTGTCATAAATTGTAGTGACCTAAATAAGCCTAAGCGGGGGACCTGAAATATCTCTCTCTCCCCTCTCTCTCTCTTTCTCTCTGTTTTCACAGAGCCCAGGACCTGTCATCCAGTGAAGATATAACAGTTCAGGTTGACAAGGTCTGACATGTTTTTCAATAAGCTAATATTTAATATTTCATTTCTGTAATTACCAGCAGCAGCTGTTGCAATTACTGTTGTCATTTTTGAACTCACTAAGCGTACATAATAAGAGGTTTGCGACCACGCTAGAGGGAGTCCACTCCGGTCCAGTGAAGAAAAACATCTCTGTCCTCTTTTCTTCTCTTTTTTTCTTCCCTTCATCATCGTCCCCCTCCTCTCTCCTCCTGTATTCCCTCTTTTCATCTCATAGGAGGTCTGCAACCAGATGAGCTCTGTCTTCAAGGAGCTTCACGCTCGACAGTCATTCCTTCCTCCATCCTCCTCCACCCCCTCGGTCACCTCATCCCACTCTTCCCAATCTCCTCCAGAGCAGAAGAAAGGAGGGGTCGGGCGCAGAAGGGAAAGACCTGTTTAGATCAGACCAACTGGACTGGTAGAAAGAGAGAGGGGACCAGAATGAATTAATGGCTAGATGGATGAATAAATGAATGAGAGGGAATGAAAGTAAGGAGAGAGACGAGAGACTTGATGACCCCCACTCTGATTTTCACTGTAGGGCTGTGTCCGCATTCTCCACACTTTTCCCAAAGTGTGCACTTGCACACTCCCCGCCATGGATTTGAAAAGCATTGGATTGTAAGCAATAAGGGGATTCTTGCTATTGCAAGTGGACAGACAGGTTTTGATTCCCACTGTGAAACCTTTTTTGGTTAGCCTGATCCCAGATCTGTATCTGGGACTAGGCTGTGTTTGATAGAACCCCAGTGACTTTCACTGTATGCCAATGCTACACAATCAATGGCAGATTTTGAGTTGCTATATCAATTTATTTTACCCACAATGACTTGGAATGTGCACTATTATCAGTGTTGTTTGTATTCTATGCTCCTGTGGTTATGGGCATATGGAGACCCTCTATGCCCAATGTGTGCAATGTCAACACCAAGACAAGGGCTCACTATCTGATTTGGTCAGTTCACAAAAGGTTCATGTTTGGGTAGGGCTATAATTATGAACATTCAAAGGCCATATGGTCTTTATCATAGAGATCCTATAAGACATATGTTCTATCCCCTTTATCAGAGGAAATGTACATTTTAACCTGTACCAGCAAGATCTCCTGTCTGTGATTGAGTCACTGAGCTACTGATAACGATGAACTTTCTATGTTGTATTGCTATTTTTATATCGTTTTCTGGATCTGATGATTGTTTGAATAAATGTTTATGTTGAATTTGTTCAGAACTTCCCATGTTACTGTAGGTCTGTACTTCACATTGTACTGGATACTGAGAAGATATTTGCAGTTAGACATTTGCTCACTAGATGGCAACACCAACTCACAGAGAGGATGCAGTATGTTTGTGTCCTGTGTTGTAGGAGTACTGTTCTGGATGGGGAAAACTAATGGGACGTGGCTGATGTGCAACTAATTTTTCATTTCTGAATAGGTTAAAATTAGGTTAGGGTTATGGTTTGGGTTAGGGAAGATTCCGTTTTTAGGTTTGGGCTAGTGGTGCTGTCAATGGGATGCTGGACAGAAAAGTCAGCCTTAGTCTGTCCCGTTCTTGAAATGTCCTGCACTGTCTTCAGTACACTGTGCTCCAACAACATATGCATCCCATTATTAGCTGTTTGACAAGGAGAAATTACATCATGTAATCACTGTGACTCTTACACTGTAATTATCTGCGTTTGGGATTAGGAAACGGCACAGGCTTGAAACACTTTGAGCAGCAGAGAAAGTGTGAAATGTTGCAAGAAGTCTTTGTCAAGACAAGGTATGGGGCAAACCTGCAGAATACTATCTAGCTAGCTCATTGTTTAGGATGAACACACACACACACATATTCTTTATTTTTTAAAGAACCACCAGTCAGGAGGATACAGCCAGCTCATTATGCAGAATAATAGACATATATTTTGTACACAGAATAAGCATAATGATTATGGCTCTAGATCGCAGGAAAAATCTAGTTTCAGTGAAAGATGCTACATTTTCCAACTGCGGACCACCACCCCAGCCATCCTCATGTACTTTGTGCCCCCTCAGATTTCCGGGGTGCACAAACCCGTCGGGTTAGAAGTTCAGAACAAGAAAGTGTAAGCTATATAGAAATAATTGAAAAATCATTAAACTAAATAATGAGAATTACTATCAACCTAATCTAAGTGTAGATTACATCTCACATTCCAGTGTTCATAGGATTTCTCATAATGGGACCTTGTGCAGCCAATGGCAAGGTCCGCTTTAGGTATAATGCCGGGAGCAACTTGTGGATTTGACAGCTCTAACGCAGTTCCACCTCCCCATACCTCCAAAACAACCGCTATGCGGATGTTGGCTAAAGCGGATCTGATTGAATCGAGCCCTTAGTTAAAACTATCCAATCCTCTCAGATCTCCACAAGGGTATAGGATGTAAGATTTAGGGGATGACCCAAGGGCATAAGGCATAGGAATCTACGGGTGGACCCAAGGGCATAGAGTGTAGGGTCTAGGGGTTGAACTGGGATTGGGAAACAAGTAATGGACATCACACACTGCATCAGGGATTCCAGATTAAAATGATCAGGCTTACTACATCCGGCACATTTACAGTGATGTTGATCAATGTGCATTGTCTCTGTCAAATAAATGTCATAAATGAAATGAAATCATTGTGACCTCCGGCACAATGTACACAGAGGTACTGTCCCAGCCATCACAGTCACTCTGCCCCTGTGGTTCTTTCGTGCCCTGCAGTCTGAGAGGACAGAGACCCCTGTCCAATTCATCATGGCTCCATACACACTCAGATTGCACAACTGATGTACAACACATTCGACACAACGGTTTGGATACAACAGAGAGTTTTTCTGCACAAAAATAATCACAAAAGCGTTGCCAAGACACTGCACAATGTTTGTGTAATCATTTTTGCGCAGACAAACTCAGTTGTATCATAACCATTGTTTGAAACATGGCGTACATCAGGTGTACAACGGGGCCAGACATACTGTCTAAACAATCCCTTTCACTCCGCCCCTTTGGTCCTTCTGTCCCATGCAGTCAGAACGGACAGAGACCCCTGACCCCTATCCACTGTTGGTCAATTCCCCAACTGTTTGGATTCTGTGGGAAAGATATGAGCTGTTCCCTGCAATATATTCATCTGCATATTGAATAAAGAAATGTGTTTATGGAGCGATTTCATGTAAGAAGATTTCATGTAAGGTACATAGGGAGCGCTGCGCTGGGGAGAGGCTGAAGGACTGGATGAGTGATATATGGTGTGTGAAGTGTGTCGGGAATTACCCTCCGGTGTATTTTGGCTCTATCGCCATCTCCATAAATTATTTGATCCGCAAAGACCTGAAGTTGCGTTACACACTCTTTTGTGTTTCTTTCGTTTGTCGTTTAAGATTGATGTTGTGAGTACAACCTCTCCAGGCCAATTTGCTCAAACTTACCCCACGCAATTTCCTTGTGTGTGTGTGTGTGTGTGTGTGTGTACTCAATACTCTCCTTTGTTTTAGATTGATGTCTCTGCTCAATACTCTCTCTCACCCCCCTCTGACTGTTCACCTCAACACATTCCCCATGTTCTCCCTCAAGCTCTTAATAACTGCATCGTGCTCCCTGCGGTCCTTCCTCCAGTCCCCTTCTCTCCTCCATCGCTCTCTCTCCACCACGCCTCCCACGTTGTTTTCCCTAATGCTGGTCAGTGCTCCCTGCGCTGAGCTCTTTCCCTTGATCCCCCCCATAACTCCAACTCTCCCCTCTATCTCCCCATACCTCCTCAACCTCTCCCCTCTATCTCCCCCATACCTCCTCAACCTCTCCCCTCTATCTCCCC
>QNTS01000092.1:1247230-1308321 GCA_003317085.1 Hucho hucho
TCTCCCCCATACCTCCTCAACCTCTCCCCTCTATCTCCCTTTACCTTCTCAACCTCTCCCCTCTATCTCCCCCATACCTTCTCCACCTCTCCCCTCTCTCTCCCTCATACCTCAATCATTTCTCTCCTCTCTCTCACCAATAACTCCTCCACCGCTCTCCCCTATGGATCCAGTCATACCTCCCTCTCCCCTAATGCTGGTTTGTGCTCCCGCACTCTTTCCCTCTTTCCCCTCTTTCTCCTCCCTCACTCCCATCTCTTTCCCCTATACCACCCTCTCTCCCCAATCTCTCCCTCTCTCTCCCCCATAAGTCTTTCCCCCTAATGTCCCTGTGGTTGAGCCGGAGGTAGCATGTGATTCATGTGGTCGGAACTCGATCACATATCATACTTGATGATCTGTAGAGAGAAAGAGCTTTAAAATTGAATAGACACCTGATGGAAGGTTGTGAGCTCTCTCCATGTGTTATCATCCAATAGACCAACAGGGATTGAGCCCATAACCCCTCCAGCAGAGCCACTGGAGTTGCCTGGGAAACAAATCAAGCAGGTTAGTGTGGATTTCATTTCAGTCATTTTATTAATTACAGACAGACTTCCCTACTCTTTCCCTCCCCTCTGTCGCTCTCTCTCTTTATCTCTCTCTGCTCTCCATCGCTCTCTCCTGTCGCTTTCCTTTCTCTCTCTCCTCTGTAGCTCTCTCAATTTACTCATCTCTTTCTGGCCATCTCCTTGGTCTGACCAGAGGCCCAAATACCCTTTGTTGTCCTCTCCCACCCTTGTGGCAACTTTATATCCTGTCTCTCTCAATCTCTCTCTCTCAGTCCTCTGTCCTCATATCTCTCTCCTGTCACTGTCATCCTCTTGTATTTGAAAACCGACTCCTTTCTTCCATGACAAATTAAATGGTGGTGTTAGAGGTTGACCCTAACAGCAAGATATGGAAATGATATTCAACATAATGATGTTAGTTGACATAACTCTTGCTCTCTTGTGACTCCCTCCGGCTATATCTCCTCATTTCTCCCTCTGTTTATCTATCGTAATCCAAGTTCGTATAGGCCATTTCCCTTATATTCAGGCCATAAATTAGTGTGCATGAATGTGTGAGTTTGTTTGTGCACATGGCTGTGTGTGTGATTGCGTTCCAGTTCTTCCCTTCCTGTGTGTGTGTTCCTTCGTTCTAATTTTGATCTTCTCTCACTACTCAAAGAACGTGGCTCAGCACTGCTCTTCAGGTGATAGTAATCAATCAAACAGTCTGATCAGGCCTTTGCCCACCACAGCTGGCTCCAGTCATCTGCTTCTCTGTTAGTAGGCCTGTTCAGAGCCACATGGCTTAGGTACATTACAATACATCAGGGGTCAGCTATTCCCTCCATCACTTAACTCCTAGTGTCTGCTGCAGTATAGTTTTTCTTTTTGGCCCTACAGATGTAGGATTTTAATTAGATCACACTGTTGCAGGATAACTTTTCTGCAATGCCGTCAAATTAATGATGTACTTGCTGAACTGTAAGTCCACTCCAGATCAACTGTACAGTAATGGGATTAGGAAACAGCTGACTGCTGTTTGATTCTTTATCTGTTGCTGTTGTCATCGGGAGGGAGTTTATGGGTTTGTTCTCTATTGTGTGTGTGCGTGTGTGTCAGCAGGGATACCACCAGGGCTTACCACCTATGGAGACTCTTTCCACTGGCTGTAGATAGATCTCTCCTCTTATCTCCTGAGCTCCATGGAAGCCACTATGGGACAGGAGCAAGAGGGTCAAGCGGGGGTTTCCCCCTATAGAGATCCTATACGTTCCCTCACTGATATTACACACAGTCATAACATGGTAATTAGCAACATACTATCCATTACATGCCTATTGCATCTATGTGCCACACACAGTGTAATTTGACATCATCATGTCAGTGTTGTGATGACACACATACACACACACACACATACCCCTACACACGCACTCACACAGGGAAATGTATCCCACCTGTGTATATCCTACACTGGGCCGTGCTCTCTGGCCTCTCTGGCCTGTTGTGCAGATGTCAGAGGACTTAGGTGATCATTTGTTCTGTTAGGCGAACAGATGAGGCTAGCTGGGGGGGTGGCTTGGACCAGCTGGGGCGTTATTGGATCACGTCCATAGGGTGAGTGGGCTCCCCCACCCCCTCGTTCCCCAGTCGGCTCTCTCTGGGTTTTTATGGCTGGCTGAAAGCCTTCTGGCTGGGCCGGTTAAGAGGGTTGCGAGCCGGTGGGAGAGCGGCATTAGACTAACTACGTGCTATTTCTGTTTGGTTTAATGTCAAATTGGTGGAGTTGTTTTCCTTTAGAAGGTACAGACCTCTGCGGACCACGGAGATATGCATCTGCTAATCAGCAGGGGTTAAACTTCAGTGATCATTAGCAGGATGTATAGACAGACTAAAGAGAGAGAGAGAGAAAGGTAGAGAGAGGGGGGAGAGAGAGAGAATAAGAGAGAAAAAGAGAAAGCGAAGGAGGGAGGGAGAGAGACAGAGAGAAAAAGAGAAAGTGAAGGAGGGAGAGAGAGAGAGAGACAGAGAGAAAAAGAGAAAGCAAGGAGCGAGAGAGAGGGGGGGGAGACGAAAGGAAGCATGGGGGTGATTGATTAGATATTGATGGGATCCTTGTTCTATTCGGACCCGTTGTGCCTTCTTTCAAACTATTCCTCCCTCTTCCTCTCCCTCCTCCTCCATCCCTCACAAGTGTTCTACCTCCTGGGTTCTTGGCTTGATTCAGGGGGAAAATGCCAAAGCTGCATTACATCAAGAAATGCACACAGAGATGACCTACATAACATGAGCGTGATGTCATCGTGGCTTCCATCCCAACATAATTACCCCATGGCATGGTGCCAGCTCCGCGCCTCCCGTCAGTCCCCCACTTATTCAGTCAAACCCCCATTTTTTTTAACTCGTTTACTGCCAGGTGTTACTAAAACAACAGAGCACATTCCTTGGGGACATTGATGAAATGCCTTGTGATAAATGATCTTGTCTCCCATCCATTACCTCGTGTGGAGACCCAAGTTCGAATACTATGTGAAATCATTTCAAATACTTTAACTGGGCTTGCTTGAACGAAGGGCTCTATTCAATCACGCCCGCTTTAGCCGTCATCCACATAGCGGTTGTTTTGGCGTTTCGGAGGTGGAACTGTGTTAGAGCTGTCAAATCCACAAGCGTCTCCTGTCATTATACCTAAACCGGACATTGCCATTGGCTGCATGGAGGCGCATTAAGAGAAACCCCACGCAGCCTTGTTTATAAATTCGAACACCGGAATGTGAAACGTACTCTACACCTCGATTAGGATGATAGTAATCATCGTTATTTTGTTTAATTATTTTCTATTTTAGCGTAACTATTTCTATATAGCCTACACTTTCTCATTCTGAACTTCTAATGCAAGTGGGACGGGTGTGGCTTTGTGACAATGATCAAGAGCAGCTGCTCACCGATTTGACAGCTCAAACACAGTTACACCTATTACACATCAGCTATGCGGGTGTCGGCTATCGCCGGTTAATGCATGATCTGATTGAATCTAGGCCTATAGCCTGTTGCAATTGAACCAATAGAAAAGTTCAAACTGCAAACCCCGCCCAACTGGCACTCAAGGCAGGCTAAAGCAAACAAAGTAATTACAAAGATTTTTAATAGTATTTGAACCCAGGTCTGCTACCTTCTCCATATGTGAGGTCTCATCCCGGTATCAGGAGTAGCCTACCTCAGCCTCCTCGCCTTGTCAGGGGCTTGTCTAGACTGCTATTAGGGAAGAAACTATTGTCACATTAAAAGATTTTCATCAATTCTTCTCAACCACTTCTCAACCAGAATCTAGACATATTTCCAACTCTCCTCCTTTCCTCCTCTCCTCCTGTCTTTCTTCCCATGGTGCTGTCTGCCACACAGACCATTCCACTCACATCACATTCCCCTCTTCTTTTTGATATTTTCCGCTCTCATACTATCCTCCTGGACTCTCCGTCTCTCTCTCTCTCTCTCTCTCTCTCTCTCTCTCTCTCTCTCTCTCTCGTGCATGTCTGCCCTCCCTCCTCCCTCCCTCATTCTCTCCAGGTGCTTTCTAAAGTGCTTCTGAAGAAAACAGATTTCTCAGTAAATCCACCAGAAAACACAGCTTTGATTATTTTTCTCCGCTTGCTATGACTACAGCTTAAAGTTTTTTATCTCAGTAAGAGAATCTTTATAGCATCTCTCTAATATACAGTGCATTCGGGAAGTATTCAGACCCCTTATTTTGTTGAGTTACAGTCTTATTCTAAAATTGACAAAATGAATTGTTTTCCTCATCAATCTACACACAATACCCCATAATGATTTTAGCAAAATTAGAAAAAATTTTTTTTAAATACCTTATTTACATAAGTATTCAGACCCTTTTCTATGAGACTCGAGGTACAGATCTGGGGAAGGGTACCAAAAATGTCTGCAGCATTGAAGGTCCCCATGAACACAGTGGCCTCCATCATTCTTAAATGGAAGAAGTTTAGAACCACCAAGACTCTTCCTAGAGCTAGCCTCCCGGCCAAACTAAGCAATCTGAGGAGAAGGGCCTTGGTCAGGGAGGTGACCAAAAACCCGATGGTCACTCTGACAGAGCTCCAGAGTTCCTCTGTGGAGATGGGAGAACCTTCCAGAAGGACAACCATCTCTGCCCTCCACCAATCAGGCCTTTATGGTACAGTGGCCAGACGGAAGCCATTCCAGGCACATTACAGCCCGCTTGGAGTTTGCCAAAAGTCACCTAAAGGACTCAGACCATGAGAAACAAGATTCTCTGGTCTGATGAAACCAAGATTGAACTCTTTGGCCTGAATGTCAAGCGTCATGTCTGGAGGAAACCTGGCACCATCCCTACGGTGAAGCACGGTGGTTGCAGCATCATGCTGTGGGGATGTTTTTCAGTGGCAGGGACTGGGAGACTAGTCAGGATTGAGGGAAAGATGAACGAAGCAAAGTACAGAGAGATCCTTGATGAAAACCTGCTCCAGAGCGCACAAGACCTCAGACTGGGGAGAAGGTTCACCTTCCAACAGGACAACGACCCTAAGCACACAGCCAAGACAACGCAGAAGTGGCTTCGGGACAATGTCTTTGGGTGGCCCAGCCAGAGCCCGAAGTTGAACCCGATCTAACATGTTTGGAGAGACGGGAAAATAGCTGTGCAGCGACGCTCCCCATCCAACCTGACAGAACTTGAGAGGATCTGCACAGAAGAATGGGAGAAACTACACAAATATAGGTGTGCCAAGCTTGTAGCGTCATACCCAAGAAGACTCGAGGCTGTAATCACTGCCAAAGATGCTTCAACAAAGTACTGAGTAAAGGGTCTGAATACTTATGTAAATGTGATATTTCAGTTTTTTTTAAATATATATATTAGCAAAAATTTCCCCAAAAAGGTTTTTGCTTTGTCATTATGGTGTATTGGGTGTAGATGGATGAGAAAAAAAAGATTGAATCAATTTTAGAATAAGGCTGTAACGTAACAAAATGTGGGAAAAGTCAAGGGGTCTGAATACTTTCCGAAGGCACTGTAAGTAACTCCATAACACATAATAAACAAATATATACAGCATAACACATTACAAACTGTTTTGGCTTCACTATAGGCAAGGACGGACCAAATGCCTGCAAGAAAAAATGTAAAAATAAAACAGTTGTAGGTATAACTTGAACACCGCAATATGAAATAGTTTCAACACGTGGACTAATGGTTTTGGAGGGAGAGTTGGTTGAACACTCCATATATACTTTACAGGTGCTATATACAGTGCATTCTGAAAGTATTCAGACCCCTTGTTTTTTTCCACATGTTGTTACGTTACAACCTTATTCTGAAATTGGACTGTGGGCATATTTTTTTACAAATTAGAAAAAAATCTAAAAATCTGATTTCGCTTTGTCATTATGGGTTATTGTGTGTAGATTCATGAGGGAAAAAAATATTTAAATAAAATTTAGAATGAGGTCTGAATACTTTCCAAATCCACTGTATCAAGTATTGTTAAAAAAAAACTGAAATAGAATCATTAAGTTTTCATAACATACAGTCCTGTAAATTCCAGCTTTCTTGTGATAGGCTATCTGTCTTACTACAGTACATACCTGCTGTGACCCAGCACCAAAGAGGAGCCAGGCCAAGCGAGGTCAGTACATGGTTAAATGAATAGCAGTGCAATTGTAGTAGAGAGTCACTTAAAAAGGGGAGTTCTGGTCCACACCTGCCCTCTGGCTATCTGCCTCACTGACCAAGGTACTGACCTGCTGTGATCTGGTACTAAGATGATCCAGACTACTTATTATATTAACATTACCTGCTGTGAAGGCTATCCATCTTACCTATCAGTCTTACTACAGTACATACCTGATGTTGAGGCTATCTGTCTTACTACAGAACATACCTACTGTGACCAAGCACTTAAAGGGCCAGGTCAGGTCAGTATACTAGAGAGTATTTAGTACAGTGTACACTAGTGAGTGGCTATCTGTCTTACTTTAGTACATACCAGTTCTCAACCACCATGTTCCTACATACCTGCTCTGACCGAGCACCTAGACGATCCAGGCCACTTCTTTTTAAATTCATTTTTCTTGTGAGGGGGGGGGCTACACGCACAATACACAAATTCATATCATTTAATAGTTAGCTTGCATCACAGATCCAAAAGTAACAAAACATTTAGTATGTAATGAGAGAGAAAACAGAAGTGAGCCTCAACCCCATTCCCCCAACCCCACCCATCCAAAACGTCGCCCTCCAACCACCCACCTGGAAACTGTGTTTTTCCACCCCTCCCACCCCCCTAGCAACTAGGGTGTTTTTCCACCCCTCCCACCCCCCTAGCAACTAGGGTGTTTTTCCACCCCTCCCACCCCCCTAGCAACTAAGGTGTTTTTCTACCCCCACCCCTTCCCCGTGGGCCTGAAAGCAAAGTAAGTAGAATATATAAAAATACTGACATACAGTGCCTTCAGAAAGTATTCACAGCCCTTGACTTTTTCTACATTTGTTGTGTTACAGCCTGAATTTAAAATGGATGACATTTAGATTTTGTGTCACTGATCTACACACAATACCCCATAAGCAGTCACTCTTTTTGTAAGGAGCATTTCAACTGAAGTCTTGCCATTTGGGTTTGGGCTGTGGTGGAACCTGGAGAGAGGAGTTATAATGCATTTTATTTCTTGGTGTTGTTGTCTCCCAAAATCCCAGGTGTTTTTCCACTAGTAGATGATGGAACCAATGACTAATGGAGCAGCTAGGAGCCTGGGACATGCCTTGAAGCTGATATGTTAAAGTATAGGCATGCTACTGTACATCTGTCTGTGTATCTGGCCTTGTTGTCTTTCATATGCTTGTTAAGCAGACAAGTAGTACATCCAAGCATGCGTTTCTCGTATAACCACAATGGGAACGAGAAAACACACACATGCTCGCATATGGAAAAGTAGTGCTTGAGTCCAACAAAATGGAATATAACCTTGCAGATAAAGTTCAGAATTACACCATTTCATGTGTAACAACATCTAAAGACCTGCATCACTACACTGAGAGCTTTGCTGTTTCTAAAAGGACTTATTTGTGGTGTTTTCGGAGCCTTTGTTCATGTTTCTCCTTGGCCCACATACTGCCGAACGTGCAATGATGAAGTCTATTGATGATGAATAAGTTTCTAAAAACCGAGTGAAATCGCAAAAATAGTGTCTGCACACTTCTATAACATGCCCTTTACATAAATGTTTTTGATTTGGTTCAAAAAAAGTGAACCACTCATTCAAAATATATTTGAAAAAACTTCTGGAACTTTATTTCACAGTTCTAGAACAGTTCTTGAACATTTCATGATACTTGATGGAGGTGTTAACTCTCAAGAATCATGGAGACAGTAGTCTGACAAACAACACCTCTGTAGCTCTGCCGCCTTCCACAACAGATGCAGAAAGCCGACATCAGTGAATGCGTGGATTGACTTCGAAACTGGACGTCTATCCATGTCATGAGGACTTCGGAAATTCCTTTAAAACCGGCCACTAGAGGTAACAGTGAGCACTACGGCTCTGGATAAGAAGGTTAAGTGTTCGATCACAGCGTTGGACATTTGTTTAATTTTGTTTTGTTTTGTTAACCCTTAACCTTCTAAATTTGACATTCAGAGCAACTTCGATATTTGACGTTTGGAGAAACGGAACAATACTGAGCAGGAGAAGTTAGCCAAGGGTGTCAAAAACTCTTCAACATTTGACGTTTGGAATAACTTGATGTTTGAAGAAACGTGGATTAACATCTAATTCTGCAGTGAGACTGTGAGAGCTTGTTGCAGAATTGAGAGACAGCTCATGCAAAAACAAAGATATATTTTTATGGGGATTTTGGATCATTATGCTAATTAGATGTGTCTTAATCCCTGTTCAACTAAACCACTAAACGAGCCGTAGCAAAAGACAAGGGCTTTGAAAACACAGACCCACAGTCTAATTTTATCCCCTCCCCTCATTTTTCCCTGTCTCTTTATTATTTAGGCAAAGCATTTAATACTATCCTGCCCTACACTGCTGGGGTGCCTCAGACACACACACACATGCAAACAAACACATACACACAAACACATACACACAAACACACAGCAGCTGCTGGGATGCCTCATGAAAAGCTAATGTCAAATCAAATCAAATTATTTTGGTCGCATACATATATTTAGCAGATGTTATTGCTAGTGTAGCGAAATGCTTGTGTTCCTAGCTCCAACTGTGCAGTAATATCTAACAATACACAACAATACACACAAATCTAAAAGTCAAAGAATGGATTTAAGAAATATAGAAATATTAGAATGAGTAATATCGGCGTCCGGAGTATAAATATATATATATATTTATGTGATGGGATGTATAGACATTATGGACAGTATGTGGATAGTATATCGGAAGAATACGTAGGACAGAATAGTATATGTACAGCAATAGTTGAATAGCATGGCATTGACTAGAATTCAGTATATACATATGAAATGGGTAAAACAGTATGTAAACATTACTAAAGTGACCAGTGCGCCATGTCCATGCACATAGGGCAGCAGCCTCTAAGGTGCAGGGTTGAGTAACTGGGTGTTAGCCAGCTAGTGACAGTGACTAAGTTCAGGGCAGGGTACTGGGTAGAGGTTGGCTAATGATGGCTATTTAACAGTCTGATGGCCTTGAGATAGAAGCTGTTGTTCAGTCTCTCTGTCCCAGCTTTGAAGCACCTGTACTGACCTTGTCTTCTGGATGATAGCGGGGTGAACAGGCCGTGACTCGGGTGGCTGAGGTCCTTGATGATCTTCTAGGCCTTCCTGTGACACCGGGTGCTGTAGATGTCCTGGAGGGCAGGCAATGTGCCCCCAGTGATGCGTTGGGCAGACTGCACCACCCTCTGGAGAGCCCTGCGGTTGCAGGCGGGGCAGTTGCCGTACCAGAAGGTGATGCAGCCCGACAGGATGCTCTCAATGGTGCATATGTAAAAGTTTGTGAGCGTCTTAGGAGCCAAGCCACATTTCTTCAGCCTCCTGAGGTCAAAGAGGCGCTGTTGCGCCTTCTTCACCACCCTGTCTGTGTGGGTGGACCATTTCAGATTGTCAGTGATGTTTACACTGAGGAACTTGAAGCTTTTCACATTCTCCACTGCGGCCCCATCGTGGATGGGGGCATGCACCCTCTGCTGTCTCCTGAAGTCCACGATCAGCTCCTTCGTTTTGTTGACGTTGAAGGACAGGTTAGTTTCCTGGCACCACTCCGCCAGGGCCCTCACCTCTTCCCTGTAGGCTGTCTCGTTGTTGTTGATAATCAAGCCTACCACTGTTGTGCTGTCTGCAATTTGATCAAATCAAATCAAATGTTATTTGTCACATACACATGGTTATCAGATGTTAATGCGAGTGTAGCAAAATGCTTGTGCTTCTAGTTCCGACCATGCAGTAGTGTCTAACAAGTAATCTAACAATTTCACAACGACTACTTTATACACACAGTGTAAAGAAATGAATACGAGTATATACATATGAATATATGGATGAGCGATGGCTGACCGGCATAGGCAAGATGCAGTAGATGGTAGTGTGGGGTGGAGGTGTTGTTTCCTACCCTCACCACCTGGGGCCGTCCCGTCAGGAAGTCCAGGACCCAGTTGCACAGGGCTGGGTCGAGACCTAGGGTCTCGAGCTTAATGACGAGTTTGGAGGGTACTATGGTGCTAAATGTTGAGCTGTAGTCGATGAACAGCATTCTTACATAGGTATTCCTCTTGTCCAGATGGGTTAGGGCAGTGTGCAGTGTGATTGCGATTGCATCGTCTGTGGACCTATTGGGACGGTAAGCAAATTGGAGTGGGATCCAGGGTGTTTGGTAGGATGGAGGTGATATGATCCCTGACTAGTCTCTCAAAGCACTTCATGATGACGGAAGTGAGTGCTACGGAGCGATAGTCATTTAGCTCAGTTACCTTAGCTTTCTTGGGAACAGGAACAATGGTGGCCCTCTTGAAGCATGTGGGAACAGCAGACTGGGATAATGATTGAGTTGGAGGCATGCATCATCACTTTGCAGGTTTCCTAACCTCTGGTTCTTCAGTCTGGAACTGTCCAGATACCACAGTGACTGACATTCTTTCTTGACTTGTGTTAAGTCAGCCTTACATCTTACATGCCTATCTGAACTGTCTTGTTACATGACTGCAGCATTACAGCATTTGAATGCTAACTGCTTACATGCTTGCCATGACCCAATGTTCTCACTACTAGACTGTTTACTATACTGCATGACTGCGGACATCCTTCCAGTCGCAGATTAGGCCTACAGTATAGCAATACCAATCTTGTTATTGTGTCTGCTGTTTAGTGAGCAAGTTGTCTCACGTCTGAAACAACAGATATATCTATCAGGTCTGTCTGTCCGTCCATGTCTGTCCATGTCTGTCTGCCTGCCTGTCTCTCTGTCTATCTGTCTGTCTGTGTATCTAATAATAATAATATTTCATTTGTAGAGTGCATTTCCCATGCTCAATGTGCATAAGTAACCATCAATAATCAATAATCGTAACAACCGCATTTATATTTAGAACAGCCCAGTCCTCCAGACAGTCTGTAGCTAGGGCCATTCAGACAGACAGAATAACTACTTTACAACTGTCAGACACACAGCAGTAGCTCCCATAAAAAAAGGGGATTTACTAGAATGGACATCTCCGTTCAAGTCAATATGCCATGATGGCTTTATCTGTTCTCGTAGTTCTATTTCTATTATAGTTCCACTGCTCTGCTCTTCAGATCCACACAGAGAGAACAGCTAATCCAAGGTCACTAACCCACATATTTCAACCAGCTCTCACAGTCTCACTGCAGTATTAGACGTTCATCCACCTTCTCCAAACATCAAATTTCAAAGTATTTTTGTTGAACCTGCTGCTCTGTATCATTCCATTTCTCCAAACATCAAATTTTGGGTTAAGGGTTAAGTTCAGGCACACATTCCGAATGGTTAAGGTAAGTGTTTGGGATAGGGAGAAAAAAACAACTAAAAAACAGTGTCCACGACTGGGATTGAACACTAAAACTTCTGATCCAGAGACATGGGATTACACCCATCAGCACGCCCTAGCAATAGTGCTCACTGTTGCCCCTACTGGCCGGTTTTGAAAGACATCCAATTTCGAGACAACCATCTTGAACAACCTGGTTGCATAGAGTGCATTCGTAAAGTATTCAGACCCCTTGACTTTTTCCACATTTTGTTACATTACAGCCTTATTCTAATTGATTAAATTGTTTTCCCTCATCAATCTACACACAATACCCCATAGTGACAAAGTAAAAACAGGTTTTTAGAAATGTTAGCCCATTTATCACAAATAAAAAGTATTCAGACCCTTTACTCAGTATTTTGTTGAAGCACCTTTGGTAGCGATTACAGCCTTGAGTCTTCTTGGGTGTAACGCTACAAGCTTGGCACACCTGTATTTGTGGAGTTTCTCCCATTCTTCTCTGCAGATCCTCTCAAGCTTTGTCAGGTTGGATGGGGAGTGTCGCTGCACAGCTATTTTCAGGTCTCTCCAGAGATGTTCGATCGGGTTCAAGTCCGGGATCTGCCTGGGCCACTCAATGATATTCAGAGACTTGTCCTGAAGCCACTCCTGCATTGTCTTTGCTGTGTGCTTAGGGTCGTTGTCCTGTTGGAAGGTGAACCTTCGCCTCAGTCTGAGGTCTTGTGCGCTCTGGAGCAGGTTTTCATCAAGGATCTCTCTGTACTTTGCTCTCTTCATCTTCGCCTAGTCTCCCCGTCCCTGCAGCTGAAAAAACATAGCCACAGCATGATGCTGCCACCACCATGCTTCACCGTAGGGATGGTGCCAGGTTTCCTCCAGACGTGACACTTGGCATTCAGGCCAAACAGTTTAATCTTGGTTTCATCAGACCAGAGAATCTTGTTTCTCAAGGTCTGAGAGTCTTTTAGGTGCCTTTTGGCGAACTCCAAGCGGACTGTCATGTGCCTGGAATGGCTTCCGTCTGGCCACTGTATCATAAAGGCTTGATCGGTGGAGTGCTGCAGAGATGGTTGTCCATCTGGAAATGTCTCCCATCTCCAAGAGCTCTGGCAGAGTGACCATCGGGTTCTTGGTCACCTCCCTGATCAAGGCCCTTCTCTTTCGATTGCTTAGTTTGGCCGGGTGGCCAGCTTTAGGAAGAGGCTTGGTGGTTCCAAACTTCTTCCATTTAAGAATAATGGATGCACATATGTTCTTGGGAACCTTCAATGCTGCAGAAATGTTTTGGAACCCTTCCCCAGATCTGTAACTCGCCACAATCCTGTCACGGAGCTCTAAGGACAATTCCTGCGACCTCATGGCTTGGTTTTTGCTCTGACATGCACTGTCAACTGTGGGACCTTATATAGACAGGTATGTGCCTTTCCAAACCATGTCCAATCAATTGAATTTACCACAGGTGGACTCCAATCAAGTTGTAGAAACATCTCAAGGATGATCAATGGAAACAGGATGCAACGGAGCTCAATTTTGTGAGCACACACACAGGCACCCTGGCCTGGGAACTAGGGGGGTCATATTTCCCTGAGGGTTTATGGGAAAGTCATCATAAACACATTCATTTGCAGATACTGTACACATCTCTCCCTCCTCAGATTGGCATTGCGCTGCTGTTCTTTGAAAGTAGATCTGAATGAGAGCGAGAGAGAGAGAGAGAGAGAGAGAGAGAGAGAGAGAGAGAGAGAGAGAGAGAGAGAGAAGATGTCAATGGCGAGAGGGATCAGTGACACAGGGTGGATTAATATTGTTCTGTTGTGTTCAGACCTGGTTTCAAACAGGATTGGTTTTCTCTCAAATGTTTTGTGCTGTGCTTGATTGAGCTTGGCTGGTGCGATGGAACTAATAGAATAGTCCCAAAAGTGCAAAACCCGCCCATCTCATCTGGCACTCCAGGCAATCAAACGCTTGACATATTTGAAAGGAAAACTAATACTAATTGAACCCAGGGTCCAGAGTGAGTGTCTCAGAGTAGTAGTGCTGATCTAGTATCAAGTCACCCCTGTCCATGTAATCATATTCATTATTCAGTAACAGGCTAAACTGATCCTAACACTAACACACACGAAACTATGCTGACTGACACACAATGTTTCATTGACTGTAATGTGAGATGAACAGAATCTCTCTCCCTCTCCCTCTCCCTCTCCCTCTCCCTCTCCCTCTCCCTCTCCCTCATTCACTGCCTCTCTCTTTTACTGCTTCTCTCTCTCTCTCTCTCTCTCTCTCTCTCTCTCTCTCTCTCTCTCTCTCTCTCTATATATATATATATATATCTCACTTTCTCTCTCACACTCTTTCTTTTTCTCCTCTTGCTCCCCCCTTCTCTCTCCCCCTCCTTCTCTCTCTGCTGCTACCTCTATTTCTCTTTCTCTCTTGTGCGCTGCACGCTCTCTCTCCCTCCCCCTCTCTCTCTCCCCTTCCCTATATATACCCCCATCTCTCTCCCATTTAACCTTGTATCACTACATACTGTAACCACTACATTTTCCAGATAAAAAACAAACAAAACAGCTCACTGTCCATTCAGTGTTTTTGATGCTCTGTGTAGCGCCTTGGTTTCTTTCCATTAGCCTCCTTCCTTCCCTTCCTCCTTCACTCCTCTCCTTCCTTTCATCCCTCCTCTCCTCCCTCCCTCTCTCCCTCCGACCCTCTCCTTCCCCTTTCCTCTCTGCTGTTGAATAATGAGAAACAGCTCTTCCAGGGCCTTAGACTCAGGAAACTCTCAAATCTGCTCAACAACATCAATTGTTCCCACATTTTTTAACCTCACTTCAAAGACAGTATGTGTTTGCCTGAGATGGGCTATTTGCTGATAAAAATCTTTCTAGCAAAACGTATTATCGGTTATGGTATATGTATGTAGCCTATGCCTTCTTTGCATGATTGCAGTGCGATGAAAGCATGGTAAATATCATGGTTGAAAATCACATTGATTTCTCGAAGATAGGGTAATTGCAGAGTAATGTCTGTTCTGTAATTACGTTTAATTTCTTGAAAGTTCGTCAAGTTGGCCTTTCTGTATTATGACGACACCTCTTGTTGGCTAGCCCTGTTGTTTGTGTCTTAAATGGCACCATATTACGTATTCAGTGCGCTACTTTTATCCAGGGCCAATAGGGCTCTGTAGTTACTAGTAGTGCACTACATAATGAATAGGGTGCCATTTGGGATGCATCCATAGTCTTTCTATCCAAAACCAGCACTGATGAGCCAAATACAGCTTAGATTTACACTGTCTGTGGGAGAGTGTTAGTATGTACAGGTAACTGCCAAAAAAAGGAAACACCAATATAAAGTGTCTTAGTATGGTGTTGGGGCACCACGAGCCAGAACTGCTTCAATGCACCTTGGCATAGATTCTACAACTCTTGGAGGGATGTGACACCATTCTTCAATAATTTGGTGTTTTGTTGATGGTGGTGGAAAACGCTGTCTTAGGCACCGCTCCAGAAACTCCCATAAGTGTTCAATTGGATTGAGATCTGGTGAGTAAGACAGCCATGGCATATGGTTTACATTGTTTTCATGCTCATCAAACCATTCAGTGACAACTCGTGCCCTGTGGATGGGGGCGTTGTCATCCTATGGGGGCGTAGCCATGGTAACCAAAATAATGGCCAAAAGAATGGCCTGCCCAGCATTTTTTACATGACCCTAAGCATGATGGGATGCTAATTGCTTAATTAACTCAGGAACCACACCTTTGCTGAAGCACCTGCTTTCAATATACTTTGTATCCCACATTTACATTATTTTGGCAGTTACCTGTAACTTTGTCCCATAGTAAATCAAAATAATGGAAAACGCAGGACTGGGCCTTTAAACGCACCTCGGCTTGTTTTCATAGGCCAGACATTTCTAAGGACGTCCGTTGAATTATGAACTGAGAATTCAGCCATAATCAATCATCAGGTGACATTTAGAACATTAGGCGTAACGGTTTGGAATAAATTATACACTAGAGTAATTCAAGATGTAAACACACGCAGACTCACACAGATGCAGACACAGAGGCACACAGACAGAGACACTGTCAGACAGACGGACAGACAGACACGCACAGGCACGAGCGCACACACATTATCACTCAGTCTTGGAACCACACTGACATGTAAAAATACCACAAGAGTCCTTCTCTTGTCTCCCTCTCCCCTAACAGAGCACTATTCACCCTTCTCCCTTTCTCTCCCTCTCCCTCTTTCCTTGTCTCTTCCTGTTCCACTCAGGGCTCCCACTGACAACACTCTCATTCAACCACAGCCACATTATCCACCTCCACTCATAAACAAACATAATCATCATCATCATCATCATCATAATTAAGTGAATTATGTCAGAGCTCACATACATGTATTCTGGATATTAGAAGTATGTGGACTGTATGTGGAACATGTACTGTACACACACACAGAGGCGCGCGCGCACACACACACACACGGACATACACACACACAGACACACACACACACACTGGAACACACACACCTTGGCACCAGATGGAACATCGGTCTGGAACATTGGTCTGAACATTCTGTCGCCTCCTGTCACCTCTCGTAGCCTACAGACGTAAGCATATTTATGATACAAAACACACCACTCAGGTAGCAATACAACCTGTGCAAAGATAAATTAGCTTGTTCAAATCCTCATAATAGAAGGTAAGGAATGGGTAGCTAAAGTCGACATGACATAAACCATTAAACAAACTATTCATTCATTTCTTGGTTGTTGTTTTTTTGTTTCTTTGGCTCAATCATTAATTAATTCATTATTTAATTTGTTCATTCATTCATTCAGTACGATGACGCGTAAAATAATCAACCCCAGGTTATAGCCTTTGAGGAGGGCTAATCATAAAGTACATTCCAGTACATGTATATATTCAGTGCAAAACAAAAAACAGCAGTGCATCTAGATCCAGGTGTTGGTTTTGGCAGGAAATAAAGCAACGCCGGTTCAGTAGGGAAACCTGACTGTGGTGGCATCAGCTGATCGTGTTAGCGGAAATTGCACCAATTGGATTCACATTCTACTTACAATGCTTTCAAAAACTATTCACACCCCTTAACTTTTTCCACATTTTGTTGTGTTACAGTCTGAATTTAAAATGGATTCAAATGGGATTTGTCGTCACTGGCGTACACACAATAACCCATAACGTCAAAGTGGAATTATGCTTTTCGAAATGTTTCCAAATTAATAAAAAATGAAAAGCTGAAATGTAAGTATTCAACCCCTTTCTTATGGCAAGCATAAATAAGTTCAGGAGTAAAAAGTTGCTTAACAAGTCACATAATAAGTTGCATGGACTTTTTTGACTACAATGATACAATGATCTGTAAGGTCCCTCAGTCGAGCATTGAATTTCAAGCATAGATTCAACCACAAAGACCAGGGAGGTTTTCCAATGCCTTGCATTGGTAGATATATAAAAAAATAAAACAAAAAGCAGGCATGGTGAAGTTTTAATTACACTTTAGATGGTGTATCAATACACCCACTCACTACAAAGATACAGGTGTTCTGCCTATCTCAGTTGCTGGAGAGGAAGGAAACCGCTCAGGGGTTTCACCATGAGGCCAATGGTGACTTTAAAAGAGTCAACATTGCAGTTACTCCACAATACTAACCTAATTGACAGAGTGAAAAGAAAAGAAGTCTGAACAGAATAAAAATATTTAAAAAAATGCATCCTGTTTGCAACAAGGCACTAAAGTAATACTGCAAAAAAACGTGGTAAAGCATTAACTTCTTATCCATTACTTCTTCATAACATTACTGAGAACCACTCTTTATATTTTCAAGCATTGTGTTGTCTGAATCATGTTATGGGTATGTTTGTAATCGTTAAGGACTGGGAAGTTTTTCAGGATAAAAGCTAAGCTGGAGCTAAGCACAGGCAAAACCATGTTAAGTCTGCTTTTCTGAAATCCCATCACCACCACGACAACCTCCACCTGTCGGGGTTCTGTGTTTCTTCCTTTCAGGGGATTTGGTTTAACATATCGTGCTCACTGCCGGTAGTTATTTTAATATGATGCTTCGCTCTGGCAGTGAGCTACCCTGAAGGAGCAGAGACCTAACGCCAAGAATATGCATTGTAATCTTTCCTAATAAATGGTTAAAGCTGCAATATGTAACTTTTTGGGCAACATAGAGATGTGTGTTATAGATCTGTCATTCTCATTGAAAGCAAGTCTAAGAAGCGGTACATCTTTTCTATGTGCGCTATTTCAATGCTTCCCGGTCTTAAGTTTTGTTTTTGCGTCTTTTACTTTCGGGTTTGTTCACCAGCTTGAAACAGCTGAAAATATAATATTTTTGGTTAAGGAAAATATATTTCACAGCGGTTTAGATGGCACAATGATTCTCTACACTATGGCCTACGTGCTTGTTTTCTCACATAAACTGAAATTAGGCAAACTATTGGAATTTTAGCAGGAAATGGCGGAGCGATTTCTGCATAGTGCATCTTTAAACGTGCACGTGGTGTTTCCTTTCTGAAGAACTATATTATACATATAGTCAGTTAGTTTATGTACATCATTATAAACATAATTGTGGCTTACTCTCAGAGCTTTCTACAGGTTTATTTACAACTTGGTCTATACTTTGTCTTCACAGTGTTTACATTGTCTTTACATTGGCTCCATACATTGGCTCCATACTCTAAAATGTCCAGGAGGAAAGTTTGGTCAGTCCATCAATATTGTTGAAGTCATCCTGTTCGATTATATAGACCAGGGGGTGTCAAACTCATTCCATGGAAGGCCTAGTGTTTGCAGGTGTTTGTTTTTTCCTTCCAATTAAGACCTAGACAACCAGATGTGGGGAGTGGCTGACTAGTTAGTGACCTTAATTCATCAATCAAGTAGAAGGGAGCGGGGAAAACCCGCAGACACTCGGTGGAGCGTTTGACATGTGATATAGATCTTTGGGCTTCTATTTGTGTGTCTAGATCTTTTTGTAATGGTGACGTGAGATTGGTACACCTTTATCGTATAGTCTCTCTTCCGTGCCTTCTGCCCATCCATCTATCTCCACATCTGTCTTTCATTCGCCTGCTCTCCATCTCTCTGGATTTCTCTTTCTGCCGTTTATTCAGCTGTTCTCCCCTGGGTTTACTAATGCTGTAATGGGATTCAGACAGTTACTCTAGATCTAAACAAAGGAGTAAAAGTAATCCCCTGTTCCTCTACCTTCATATCACCTTTCCTCTCCTCTCTTCAGGCCTCTGATTGGAGTTGGGTTGCAGCCAATAGTCATCATAGGAACTCCTTACAAGAAGAGACAGAAGACAGGACACACATGCACGTGCGGACACATACACGCACACAAACACGCGCATGTGCAGACACACACACTCAAGCAGCTAGTTTCGTCAATACAAGGGGTAGGTAGTACAGAGACCCAAAGATTTGGCTCCGTGGAATGACTCCCATTCACCCTCCCACAGCCCCACAGCATCTGTATCTTGTGTCCCAAATGGCACCCTATTTCCTATATGGTGAACTACCTTTGACCAGGGCCCACAGAGATTTGATCAAAATAAGTGCAGTATACAGTGGCTTGCGAAAGTATTCACCCCCTTGGCATTTTTCCTATTTTGTTGCCTTACAACCTGGAATTAAAATATATTTTTGGGGAGTTTGTATCATTTGATTTACACAACATGCCTACCACTTTGAAGATGGAAAATATTTTTTATTGTGAAACAAACAAGAAATAAGACAAAAAAACAGAAAATTTGAGCATGCATAACTATTCACCCCTGTTACGCCTAATGTTCTTACAGCTGCAAGTCTCTCTGGGTGTGTCTCTATAAGCTTAGCACATCTAGCCACTGGTATTTTTGCCCATTCTTCAAGGCAAAACTGCTCCAGCTCCTTCAAGTTGGATGGGTTCCTCTGGTGTACAGCAATCTTTAAGTCATACCACAGATTCTCAATTGGATTGAGGTCTGGGCTTTGACTAGGCCATTCCAAGACATTTAAATGTTTCCCCTTAAACCACTCAAGTGCTGCTTTAGCAGTATGCTTAGGGTCATTGTCCCACTGGAAGGTGAACCTCCTTCCCAGTCTCAAATCTCTGGAAGACTGAAAGAGGTTTCCCTCAAGAATTTCCCTGTATTTAGCGCCATCCATCATTCCTTCAATTCTGACCAGTTTCCCAGTCCCTGCCGATGAAAAACATCCCCACAGCATGATGCTGCCGCCACCATGCTTCACTGTGGGGATGGTGTTCTCTGGATGATGAGAGGTGTTGGGTTTGTGCCAGACATAGCGCTGTCCTTGATGGCCAACAAGCTAAATTTTAGTCTCATTTGACCAGACCTTCTTCCATATGTTTGGGGAGTCTCCCACATGCCTTTTGGCGAACAGCAAACGTGTTTGCTTATATATTTCTTTAAGCAATGGCTTTTTTCTGGCCACTATTCTGTAAAGCCCAGCTCTGTGGAGTGTACGGCTTAAAGTGGTCCTATGGATAGATACTCCAATCTCCGCTGTGGAGCTTTGTAGCTCCTTCAGGTTTATCTTTGGTCTCTTTGTTGCCGCTCTGATTAATGCCCTCCTTGCCTGGTCCGTGAGTTTTGGTGGGCGGCCCTCTCTTGGCGGGTTTGTTGTGGTGCCATATTCTTTCCATTTTTTAATAATGGATTTAATGGTGCTCCGTGGGATGTTCAAAGTTTCAGATCTTTTTTTATAACCCAACTCTGATCTGTACTTCTCCACAACTTTGTCCCTGACCTGTTTGGAGAGCTCCTTGGTCTTCATGGTGCCGCTTGCTTGGTGGTACCCCTTGCTTAGTGGTGTTGCAGACTCTGGGGCATTTCAGAACAGGTGTATATATACTGAGACCATGTGACAGATCATGTGACACTTAGACTGCACACAGGTGGACTTTATTTAACTAATTATGTGACTTCTGAAGGTAATTGGTTGCACCAGATCTTAATTTAGGGGCTTCATTGCAAAGGGGGTGAGTACATATGCATGTACCACTGCCGTTTTGTATGTACCACTGCCATTTTTATAATTTTTTGAAACAAGTTATTTTTGTCATTTCACTTCACCAATTTGGACTATTTTGTGTATGTCCATTACATGAAATCCAAATAAAAATCCATTTAAATTACAGGTTGTAATGCAACAAAATAGGAAAAACGCCAAAGGGGGATGAATACTTTTGCAAGGCACTGTATAGGGAATAGGATGGCATTTTGGGCAGATTGTTTTCCCCATCTGCATATTCAATCCACACACTGTAAATACACTCCCTCCTGAATGCAGCACACTCTACATCACACACTAAACACAGCACACACAGCCTTCCCCTCCCACAACCATCATATTGTTGAAGCTGATTCGTGTTGATCTGATTTATCTTGATCATGTCATGTACAAGACATGTATGCATACAATGTAGGAGATTATGAAATCATGCATATGTAATCAGAACCATACAGCCAGTACTATATGTATACGATTACAATGACGGCACCAATATCAGTATCTCTCTCTCTCTCTCTCTCTCTCTCTCTCTCTCTCTCTCTCTCTCTCTCTCTCCACAACGAAGATATCTATAATTTTCTGCTCCAGTGTGTTCCATCCATTTGTCATGCTTGAATTACTGTCTCTCTGGTTTTTCCTGTTCTTTCCCCTCCTGTTTACAATAGAATAGATGCAGAAGGAGACAGATGGGGGGATAGCAAGCGCAGAAAAATAGTGGAAAAAAAGCTAATTGAGGAGGGAGACATTGAAGTTACAACAATCGTTTTTGGAGAAGCACGTCAAAAAACATGTCGAATTTGTAGTTTCACATGTGAAAATCACATTTTCACATGTGAAATAGCTATTTTCACATGTTGAGCTTGAATTTCACACATAAAACCATATATGCATTACATTTAGAGTTCACATGTTAACACCACTTTTCACATGTGAGGAGAATAACATGTTTTCACCTCATATGTGAATTGCAGTTTCACATGTCAAATTGGTGGTTTCACATATTAATAACAACTTTTCCATGTGAAAATCAGATATGCAAGTTCACGTTTGAAAATCAATCAAGTGAAATTAACTTTTGCAAATGTAGTTTTTTACATGTGATTGTTTTTCACAAGTAATCTTGCATTTGAAAGTGAAAATCTAATTTGCAGTTTCATATTTAAGAAAACCCCAACTGTGAAAATCTCACTTTCTGTCAGGTGCCGGGTGTAGCTGGTGCAAATGAGTCAGGCGCAGGACAGCAGAGATGAGCAACACAACTTACTCAAGGAAATAACAAAGTACCAACAACACCATGCCCACCAAATATGGAATGACATTAACAGGAACAATAACGCACAAAAACATGGGGGAAACAGAGGGTTAAATAATGAACATGTAATTGGGGAATTGAAACCAGGTGTGTAGAAACCAAAGACAAAACAAATGGAAAATGAAAAGTGGATCGGCGATGGCTAGAAAGCCGGTGACGTTGACCGCCGAACGCCGCCCGAACAAGGAGAGGGACCGACTTCGGCGGAAGTCGTGACACTTTCAGATGTGGAATTTCCATATTCACATGTGGGGTTGAAATGTAAGTAAGCATTTCAATGTAAGGTCTACACCTGTTGTATTCGGCACACATAAACTTGGATTTGTTATTCTCCTCACGTGAAAAGATGGTGTTAACATGTTGCAGTAGTTTCACGTTTTAATGTCACATGCACAATTACAGTGAAATGCATGTTAGAAATTCTTGCAGATGTATTAAAAATAAAAAACAGAAATACCTTATTCATATAACTATATTTAGACCCTTTGCTATGAGACTCGAAATTGAGCTCAGGTGCATCCTGTTTCCATTGATCATCCTTGAGATGTTTCTACAACTTGATTGGAGTCCACTTGTGGTAAATTCAATTGATTGGACATGATTTGGAAAGGCACACACCTGTCTATATAATGTCCCGCAGTTGACAGAGCATGTCAGAGCAAAAACCAAGCCATGAGGTCGAAGGAATTGTCCGTAGAGCTCCAAGACAGGATTATGTTGAGGCACAGAACTGGGGATGGGTACTAAACATTTCTGCAGCATTGAAGGTCCCCAAGAACACAGTGGCCTCCATCGTTCTTAAATTGAAGAAGTTTGGAACCACCAAGACTCTACCTAGAGCTGGCCGCCTGGCCAAACTGAGCAATCGGGGAGAAGGGCTTTGGTCTGGGAGGTGACCAAGAACCCAATAGTCACTCTGACAGAGCTCCTGAGTTCCTCTGTGGAGATGGGAGAACCTTCCAGAAGGACAATCATCTCTACAGCACTCCACCAATCAGGGCTTTATGGTAGAGAGGCCAGATGGAAGCCACTCCTCAGTAAAAGGCACATGCCAGCCGCTTGGAGTTTGACAAAAGGCACGTAAAGGAAAACAAGATTCTCTGGTCTGATGAAACCAAGATTGAACTCTTTGGCCTGAATGTCAAGCATCACGTCTGGAGGAAACCTGGCATAATCCCTACAGTGAAGCATGGTGGTGGCAGCATCATGCTGTGAGTCTTTAACGATTTTCCAGGCCTTCCTTTCACACTGCCTGATATTGAGGTCCTAGATGGCAGGGAGCTCGGCCACAGTGATGTACTGGGCTGTCCACACCACCCTCTGTAGCACCATGCAATCGAGGGCGGTGCTGTTTCCATACCAAGCGGTGATGCAGCCAGTCAAGAGGCTCTCAATGGTGTAGCTATATACCTTTTTGAGGATTTGAGGGCCCATGCCAAACCTTTTCAATCTCCTGAGGGGGAGCCTTCTTCATGCCTTCTTCACGACTGTGCGTGTGTGTGTGTAGCCCATTTGAAGTCATTAGTGATTTGGACACAGAGGAACTTGAAGCTCTCGACCCGCTCTACTGCAGCCCAGTCGATGTGGATGGGGGCGTGCTCGATCCCTCCATTTCCTGTAGTCCACGATCATCTCTTTGGTCTTACTGACATTGAGGGAGAGGTTGTTGTCCTGGCACCACACTGCAAGTTCACTGACATCCTCCCTGTAGGATGTCACCGGTGATCAGGCCTGCCACAGTTGTGCCGTCAGAAAACTTAATGATGGTGTTGGAGTCGTGTGCAACCACGCAGTTGTGGGTGAACAGGGAGTACAGGAGGGGACTAAGCAGGGTCAGCATGGCAGATGTTATGTTGCCTACTCTCACCACCTGGGGGTGGCCCGTCAGGAAGTCCAGGATCCAGTTGAAGAGGGAGGTGTTAAGTCCCAGAGTCCTGAGCTTAGTGATAATCTTGGAGGGCACTATGGTGTTGAATGATGAGCTACAGTAAATAAACAAATGGAAAACTATGTTTTAAGTGAGAACAGGCATTGGTCTGAAGCTGAAAAATAAAATAAATTCACGAGCACCACAATGCTTATTCTACCCATGCTCTACCAAGGTTTTCCAGCATACAGCTTTGACCTACTACAGTAGCTATGTTGGTATTGTAATTTTGGATTCTTCACACTCCACAGTAAGACATTATCCCATTACGCTACCTTTTAATGCTTTTTTTGTATTACATGAAAGCAAGCTTTTCTTTTATACTTATAAGACCATCCGGCTTTATTGATCTGTTTCATATTGTAGTAATGTGGTGCATTCCTGTATTTCCTTAAACCTTTATTTTAGCAAAACATGTAATAGAAAAATGTTGTATCAGTAAGTGCCAAACATAACAACATGTTGAACACAGTAGCTAAGATAGATAGAGCCTGTCTGCATTCCTGATTTCTGTCACTGTTAGCTTACCTGTGTAATATTGACAAAAGCTCAGAACCACTTCTGTTTCAAACATGGTCCTGTTTTATCAATTGCTGTGCTGCTCGATCCCTCCATTTCATTATCTCTGTCAAAATAATGTGTAGCTTAAAGTTATGTTTGTACTTGTATTTCCTTTTGCAATAAATACACATTTACAATAGGCCTATATCTAAAAATACATACAGACAAATTATATATGAAAAACCCAGCAGCGTTGCAGTTCTTGACACACTCAAGCTGGTGCACCTGGCACCTACTACTATACCCTTTCCAAAGGCACTGAAATCTTTTGTCTTGCCCATTCACCCTCTGAATGGCACGTATACACAGTCCAGATCTCATATCTCAAAATCCTTCTTTAAACTGTCTCCGCCCCTTCATCTACACAGATTGAAGTGGATTTAACAAGTGACATCAATAAGGGACCATAGCTTTCACCTGGTCACTCTATGTCATGGAAAGAGCAGGTGTTCTTAATGTTTTGTGTACTCAGTGTATATACCGTATACATCATTTTAATAACAGGACACTGTAAAGTCCATTACCCCTCCGAAGAGTATGAATTAGACCGTTTGAGAAGGTTGGAACCCTCAGCAACCTGCCTACACATAGTTTGAAGTACAATACCAACATTGCTACTGTAGTAGGGCATAGCTGTGTGCTGTAAAACCTTGGTAGAGCATGGGTGGAATAGGAATTGTGAAGGACGATTATGCAACATTATTATATGCCCACCTCAATGAACATCCACCCATGCGGGCCCCAGGACATCCATTGAGGTGGGCCCCAGGACATCCACCCAGGCAGGGCCCCAGGACATCCATTGAGGTGGGGCCCCAGGACATCCACCCAGGCAGGACCCCAGGACAACAATCGAGGCGGGCCCCAGGACATCCATCGAGCCGGGCCCCAGGACATCCATCGAGCCGGGCCCCAGAACATCCATTGAGGCGGGGCCCCAGAATATGTCCAAATTCCACATATGTCTTTGCTATTTACGAGACGTGACAGATAAACGCTTCCTCAGATGTTCCATACTGCTGCCAGTTCCTACCTTCAGGTCCAGGTACTGTCCTGTTCTCCATACATCTCACTCCCTACCTCTGTGTGTGTGTGTGTGTCTGTGTGTGTGTTAGTGGTGCGCGTGTCAGGTGTTTGTTCAACCGCACCCGCACGCAATTGATAATAACCCATCCGCAACCGCCAGACTATATGTGATAAAGTGAAAATCTGAGGCCCGCACCCGACCCTAACCCACTAATATAGAACATGCCAATTTTTTTTACTAATTTAGATATGTTTCTGCTTATAATTTCCAACATTTTGGTAGGCTATTTCAAGAGCTTGGGATGATAAGGTTCTCTCTGCATTTTTGTCCAAATGAAGTTATTGACATATCCTTGTTGTGTTCAATGGTCTCTACTTATATAGTACTCTAAATACCCCCATTTTAATCAATTCAAAATAATAAAAGGAAATAGCTGACGCCATTCTAACCATTTCCAAATGACATCAGTTTGATCGGTTGTAAGGAAATAAAAAGCTGTGGAAATGACATGTTTCTGATCATTTTTCAGTTCAGCTTGGATGCATATTTTATGTGGTTGATATACTATCAGCTTTTTATGATGGATGCTGATGCTGATAGCACCTCTACAGATGTTGAAAGAGAGACATCCTATTTCTTTACTCCTGTTCCCTAGTCAGAACTTACATTTAGTGTATCATTTTACTTAATATTAAGGCTATGTGAGAGGTTATAGACCAACAGTCACTGTCCAGATTTCAGTTTCAAATTAACCCATCTGTTCAGTAAGCTACAGTTCCCTTGACGTGCCATAGGCCTATTTGAAGTCCCCGTCTTGTGACTGTCGAATTTGTATAGCGCCTCACAATCAATCAATCAATCAAATGTATTTATAAAGCCCTTCTTACTTCAGCTGATGTCACAAAGTGCTGTACAGAAACCCAGCCTAAAACCCCAAACAGCAAGTAATGCAGGTGTAGAAGCACGGTGGTTAGGAAAAACTCACTAGAAAGGCCGGAACCTAGGAAGAAACCTAGAGAGGTTTCTATGAGGGGTGGCCAGTCCTCTTCTGGCTGTGCCGGGTGGAGATTATAACTGAACATGGCCAAGATGTTCAAATGTTCATAGATGACCAGCAGGGTCAAATAATAATAATCACAGTGGTTGTAGAGGGCTGGTGTAACACCTCAGGAGTAAATGTCAGTTGGCTTTTCATAGCCGATCATTCAGAGTATTTCTACTGCTCATGCTGTCTCTAGAGAGTTGAAAACAGCATGTCTGGGACAAGGTAGCACGTCTGGTGAACAGGTCAGGGTTCCATAGCCGCAGGCAGAACAGTTGAAACTGGAGCAGCAGCACGACCAGGTGGACTGGGGACAGCAAGGAGTCATCAGGCCAGGTCGTCCTGAGGCATGGACCTAAGGCTCACGGCCTCTGAGAGAGAGAGAGAGAGAGAGAGAGAGAGAGAGAGAGAGAGAGAGAGAGAGAGAGAGAGAGAGAGAGAGAGAGAGAGAGAGAGAGAGAGAGAGAGAGAGAGAAAGAAAGAGAGAAAGAAAGAGAGAAAGAGAGAGAGAGAGAGAGAATTAGAGATAGTATACTTAAATTCACACAGGACACCGGATAAGACAGGAGAAATATTCCAGAATACTCCTCATCCAGCTGGTCCTGGGGCTGAGTTCACAAACTTGTTCTACTAACACACTGAAGCCTCAGGACCAGAACATCCAATCAATCAGAATAAACCAAATTACAACACAGTCAAAACAAAACTACATTGCTTATTGGGAACAAAGCAAAATGCAGTGCTATCTGGCCCTAAATCGACAGTACACCGTGGCTAACTATTTGACCATGGTTACTGATCAAAACCTTAGAAAAACCTTGACAAAGTACAGGCTCAGTGAGCACAGCCTTGCCATTGAGAAGGGTAGACACAGGAAAACCTGGCTCCCTGTAGAGGAATGGCTGTGCAACCACTGCAAAACAGCAGCACCTGAGACAGAACTGCATTTCCTGACAAAATGTCAAAAATATAAAACAATTAGAGAGTGTCATTTCCCCAAATTTGGAACTATTATTCAAGGTTTCAAAGACCTCTCTGATGAGAATATGCTACCCGTCCTGTTGGGGGAGGACGCAGAGAGCTGTGGGTTGCTGCCTGCCATAAGATGAGGGACAGTGTCTGACAGACCAATCAACCTGCATATGTCCTCTACTTATTGTTCAATGTATGGTTATTTTGACCCTTGGCTTTTGTTGTCCCATTGACAATTTTGATTGTTATTATTTTCATATTGTAAATATCCCAAGTAAGCTTTGGAAATATGTACATTGTTACGTCATGCCAATAAAGCACCCTCCTAGGGACAGCATGGAAGAGTGCCAGTGACTCAGCCCCTGTAATAGGGTTTGAGGCAGAGAATCCCAGTGGAGAGAGGGGAACCGGCCAGGCAGAGACAGCAAGGGCGGTTCGTTGCTCCAGTGCCTTTCCGTTCACCTTCACACTCCTGGGCCAGACTACACTAAATCATAGGACCTACTGAAGAGATGAGTCTCCAATAAAGACTTAAAGGTTGAGACCGAGTCTGCGTCTCTCACATGGATAGCCAGACCATTCCATAAAAATGGAGCTCTATTGCAGAAAGCCCTGCCTCCAGTGTCTTGTGACTGTAGTGTACGTGTAGGTATGTACGGCAGGACCAAATCGGAAAGATAGGTAAGAGCAAGCCCATGTAATGCTTTGTAGGTTAGCAGTAAAACCTAAAAGAAATAGAAATAGAGTGGAAAATAATGAAAATAATAACAATCACCACACATAACACTGCTATGATCCTCTTTTACCACTTCACCAAATCTTTCCCAAACATTACGTTTCTGGCCCCTCCTTGTCATTATTTTCCATTCTCCATTTCGCAGCTTTTTATTGAATTCAACTCTGACTTTGTGCTTTTTTCCCCAGTGGATCAACATTAACTTTTTCTGCCCATTCCCAAAAGCATTTGGCGTTTGGCGTGTAAGCTACTTGGCACGCGTACAATTAGCCCCTAAACCTTATAGGCTTACGCACTAATGCCAGATAGCCTAAAAAGAATGAAAGAAAAACTCAATGTAGCCTATAGATGTACATTTCACAAGAATTTTACATTTATGGATGTTTTTATGTATTGTTTCCTCTTTATTCAACCACCCACCCACGCGCCCTTCATCCACATAATATTTCATGACCCCAAACCCACCCGCCCCGATATGACTGCGAAGACTGCGGATTATGTGTCAACCCACTCATCACTAGTGTGTGTTCGTGTGCTCCCTGGCATCTCTCCCCTCCTCAAGGCCTGTGGCCCACTTCTTGCCCCATCTGCTTGGATGAACTTTTCGCCCCTCGGCCCGCGTGGAGAATATAAAGTGTCTCGTAAAACAGTAATCATCTCTATGGACCGACTCAAATGGAACTCGACTCTGTGTGTGTGTGTGTGTGTGGACTCAAGGCCAAGGGTTCTTAACTTCTTGGAACATCAGGCAGAAAAGCAGACTGACAGACTGGCTTTGGGTCTGGCTCAATGTATTCCACATCCCCCAGGGCGGGGAACGAATGAACTAAGGAACGTCCATCAGTCCAGGATTGACCACATGATTGATTCGTTGACCATTATGCAACGGAGTGTACTGCAAAGCTTTCAACACCGCCATTAGAACGAGGAGGAGGTCTGTGAGAGGAGCTGCTGAAAGGTTTTGCATTAGAGACAAAGGATATGTCCCAAATGGCACCCTATTCCCTACATCGTCCACCAACACACACGTGGGGAATAGGGTGCCATTTGGGATGCAGGCCTAACCATCTCAGAGGAAAACCGCTGTCATTTAATTTCTGGCCTCGATACCCTACTCCGATGCTGAGCTGGAAATGAGCCTCAACATGTGGGAGAATGTCCAGCCAGAGACCACAGAGTTCTGATTGAGAACATTGAGATGTTTGCACTCGGGTTTCACCATAGAAATAGAATGAGAAAAACTATGGGGACACTCAAAATGGCCGCCAGTCCACCCATCATGGCATAATTGACCTGAATGGGGATGTCCAATCTACTAATTCTCAGTGGTGGAAAAAGTACTCAATTGTCAATACTACTTGAGAAAAAGTCTAAAAGTATTTGGTTTTAAATATATTTAAGTATCAAAAGTCAATGTAATTGATCAAATATACATAAGCATAAATAATTTCAAATTCCTTATATTAAGCAAACCAGATGGCACACTAGTATTGTTTTTTACGGATAGCCAAGGGCACACTTCAACATGCAGACATCATTTACAAACAAAGCATTTGTGTTTAGTGAGTCCGTCAGATCAGAGGCAGTATGGATGACAAGGGACGTTCTCTTGATAAGTGTGTAAATTGGACCGTTTTACTGTCCTGCTAAGAATTCAAAACGTAACAAGTACTTTTGGGTGTCAGGGAAAATGTATGGAGTAAAAAGTACATTATTTTCTTTAGGAATGTAGTGGAGTAAAAGTAGTCAAAAATATAAATAGTAAAGTACAGTACAGATACCCAAAACAACCATTTAAGTATTTTTACTTAAGTACTTTACACCATTGGTTAATTCTAATTCTATGGGTTCCATGTTGGTTGGTTCCTACTCAAGTACAAAGTTGTGATGGATCTAGAACTGGCACAAGAGCTGCTATATGCTTGGAAAATGGAGCATCACAGAGACACCTTGCAGTTTTGATGCTTAGCTAGCCAGCTATAGGTTGTTGACAGTTAGTTAGCAAACACTCATATACTCTTTTGTTATAGTGCAACCCTGGCAATTAATTCACTTGAACTCAACTAGTAAACACACGTCAGGATGCGGCAGTAAGCCATGGTCCACCCTCCTTATCTTCCACAGTAATCAGCCAACCTAAGCCTTACCATTATGGCTCCCAGCTCTGGACGTTTTGGCAAGTACTGGACCCAGCTGAGATATGTGGGGGAAGACGAGGCCCCAAGTGGAGAACATGTTGGGGATAACCTTTTGTTTGAGTCTCGTTGGATTAATGCCAGTGACATCTATAGTTTCATAGCCTTACCTAATAGGAAGGAATGTGAACTAGTTTTCTTTGCACCACATCCTGGAAGTCTATGCAACCAAGTCACAGGATGAGAAGTGGAAGCACTGGCAGGTGGAATCCTCAAAGAACATCATTTACAACTGCGACCTGGCCAAGATAAAGCAAAGCAGTTCGACACATACAACAACACAGAGTTACACATGGAGTAAAACAAACATACAGTCAATACAGTAGAAAAACACATCTATATACAAAGAGTGCAAATGAGGTAAGATAAGGAACGTAAAGGCAATAAATAGGCCTTGGTGGCGAAGTAATTACAATATAGCAATTTAACACTGGAATGGTAGATGTGCAGTATGGGATCTGGTACGGAGTGAGAAAGTACAGGGTGAAGGTGAAAAGGGGTAGGACAGTAGAGCTGTTAAAGGTGCCGAACACATTCGCTTTGGGCATCTACAGTGGTAGGGTTTGAGAGATCCCCCCCCCCCTGCCACCCATCCCTTCTGAGATGGCCAGCACGACTGCTCAACCTGTCTAGTGACGTCCCTCCTCACCATCTACAGGTAATGCAAAAAGAAAAGATGTGAAACGTAGCCCTACATAGGATGTCACCCTATATTTTTTTATGAGGCCACACCAGTTTAACATCCTGAAGCATAATCTACGTGGCTTTTAATTGAATTACATTTTTAAAAGAACTCGAAACAATTTTTAAACGTAGACTCTTGAGTAAAAGGAACGTCTGTGGTGGAACTTTTATCCGTAGGGTATACGGTCATTTTAGGATGTCATCTTAATACTGTAATAGAAGCTAACGATCGGGAGGTGAGTTTGAACAAAACTAAAAGGGAGAAGAACCATTGAAATGAAATGTGGAAGGGGTGAACAATGGGATATTATTGCTTTGTGAATTCCTTCAAATCAATTCTCAATCATTTGTGATGCAATGTATTGCATTGATTTTAAATCAACTCTTTTGATCCCCCAAACTAGGGAAATATATAAAAAACAAGCCTATTGAATATGAAATAAAGATATTTTTAACACAAAAAAAAGCTACAAAATGAGATGGTGCAAAACAAATGTCTGTATCTCATGGAAGACAAAATAATCTTAGAGCTATGTTTTTAAAGCTGATAAAAAAAGATGTGTTTATTGTTAAGCGCATCCATGTGTAACGGGGGTCAGTGTGCTGCTAACCGCTTAGCTTCCTCCACTGTTCGACTGCCCCATACCGGGCTAGAACCTGTGATCCTCTGCTTCTCAACACACGTGACCGTCCTCATTGACAACATTCCAACGGGTTGAGCCGCCAAAAAGGTAACAACTGAATGGCTCCATTCTGCCTCTGATCTGGCGCTGATCTGACGGCCTTCTGCTGTGGAGTGAGTTTATAGTACATTCCTAACGTCATTAGACATGCACATTCACTTTCCATGCGCTTAGCCTACACAGATCTGCCTGCTGACTGTTGCACAGTGAGTGATTGAAGCGGTGGTTCAATGTGTGTGACTCTGTGTAGTCAAGCGTGGTTAAATGTTAAATCAAACGTGTCTCACTCGTTTTCTGTCAAAGTGTTATTACTATTATGGACACTATATTCGTTTCTAGGGAACATTGGAATGGTGGCGGTGTTCCAATGCAGTGTGTGACTGTCTAGTCAAGTGTGGTTGAATGAAACGTGTGTCCCACTGGTCAAAGTGTTATTATCGTGTCTCAATGGTTTTCTGTCAAAGTGTTATTGTTTTCTTAGACACCAGACTACTCACACCCTCCATGTCTGAGTGACCAGGCTTAATCAAATGTTTCCCTCCAGCGTAAACTATCATCACAAGATGCCTCTTTCCCTCTCAGGGATTTACACCAGTGCTTGACCTAAAGACTCATAGCTTTGTTCTTTATGGGTTGCCTGAGGTAATTTCATTAAGTTCTTTGGCCGGAAGCCTTCGTTCGGCCTCCCATACGCTGCTCACGCGCTGCTGTTTAATTTGAATGGATCAGAAGTGGATCAGCGATTGATGCTGCACTGCAGCAATGTGACACATTGGCAACGTTCCTATTTAGTGCACTACTTTTGACCAGGGCCCATAGGGCTCTGGTCAAAAGTAGTACACTGTATAGGGAATATGGTGCCATTTTGGACAAAGCCAATGTCCAAAGGAGACAGGATAATCATATTGCATTAACTTATGAGAACCATCGGTAGAACAATGGAATAGTTTGAAGGTGAAGGTGGCACGTGAGAAGAATCTGGCACTGTTCTAGTTCCATAGCTCTCTGGCTTTAGAGACACGCTGGGACACTGAGTCTCTACAGATGCGGTGAAGAGGTCAATGGAGCTTGACCCAAACAATGGTAATGCCATGGAAACTCGTGCGGGAAAGATGCCTTGGGGGAAAGATCCTGAATCTCCTCATTGCCCCCCAGCAAAATGTGCCTACATTTAAGCTATTGTTTATATGTGTATTTCACACTTTGTTGAGGTAAAAATCAGAGTATAATGCTGTGTGGATGTCAACCCCAACACATGTTCATGTAATGCTGTGTACTGACGACAAAAAGGAGTCAGGCGCAGGAGAGTTGAGATGCCTGGAAACTAAAGTATTTAATAAGCCACCAGTACAAAACAAAGTACAAAGGTGTAGGCAAAATACTGTCCACGAAAAATATAAACACGGGCGAATAACAAACATAGCCGTCCAAATTACACAGACTGAACAAACGAATAATCACTCACAAGGACAAGAAGGAATAAATACACGCAGACTGATGAGGGGGAATAAGCAACAGGTGTGAAAAGGAAACAAGGCAAAACCAATGGATAACGAAAAAAGGAGCGGTGATGACTAGTAAACCGATGAAGTCGACCGCCGAACACCGCCCGAACAAGGAGAGGGGCCGACTTCGGCGGAAGTTGTGACAGTTCATGTCATCATCACCCAACACACTGCATTGCAGTTTAAAAAGACTGACTACCACCACCGATTTTTTTTATGCTAGCTATGCTAACAACTTACAGTATATGAACGGGAGATAGCATTTAGCAGTCACTCCTTCTTAACCTGAAAAGGAACAACTTCTAAATGTTATGCAGTGAAAACAGCCAAATTTATCCAAAATATGACTTTAGTAACCACATTATGGGCCTGTTACAACACATCAATCATAACGGATTTGACGATGACCACTTTGTTAGATCAGATTTGTTGAATGTGCGCAAATCCGATTCCGGCATCCCTCTTCTATCCCCCACGGTGTCACGTCCAGACCTGAGTTTTACAGGCTGGCGTGTTTAGTTTTGTTTTTGGTGTAGGGTTTTTTGGTTCTAGGTGTTATTTTCTATGTTGGGTTAATGGTTCCCAATTAGAGGCAGCTGAGTGTCGTTACCTCTAATTGGGAACCATATATATGTTTGTGGTTTTGCACTAGGGTTTTGTTGGTTATTGTTAGGTTCATAGCTTAAGTATTTCTAAGTTATTGTTCTNCGGCCCGTTCCTGCTCCCCGCACCAGAGTCCCAGTGCGCATCGTGAGTCCAACACGGCCCGTTCCTGCTCCCCGCACCAGAGTCCCAGTGCGCATCGTGAGTCCAACACGGCCCGTTCCTGCTCCCCGCACCAGAGTCCCAGTGCGCATCGTGAGTCCAACACGGCCCGTTCCTGCTCCCCGCACCAGAGTCCCAGTGCGCATCGTGAGTCCAACACGGCCCGTTCCTGCTCCCCGCACCAGAGTTCCAGTGCGCATCGTGAGTCCAACACGGCCCGTTCCTGCTCCCCGCACCAGAGTTCCAGTGCGTATCGTGAGTCCAACAGGGCCGTTCCTGCTCCCCGCACCAGAGTCCCAGTGCGCATCGTGAGTCCAACACGGCCCATTCCTGCTCCCCGCACCAGAGTCCCAGTGCGCATCATGAGTCCAACACGGCCCGTTCCTGCTCCCCGCACCAGAATCCCAGTGCGCATCGCGAGTCCAGCACAGCCTGCTCCTACTCCCCGCACCAGGTTCCCTGTGCGCATCGTGAGTCCAGCACAGCCTGATCCTGCTTCCTGCACCAGGTCCCCTGTGCGCTTCGTGAGTCAAGCACGAACTGTTCTGGCTTCTAGCCCAGGGCCTCCGGTGCATGACCTCGGGCCAGCACGGCCGGCACCGGAGAAAGAGACCCACCCGAAGACCCCCCCTATGGACTTTTGGCGCGGTCGGAGTCTGCGCCTTTGGGGGGGGGGGTACTGTCACGTCCAGACCTGAGTTTTACAGGCTGGCATGTTTAGTTTTGTTTTTGGTGTAGGGTTTTTTGGTTCTAGGTGTTATTTTCTATGTTGGGTTAATGGTTCCCAATTAGAGGCAGCTGAGTGTCGTTACCTCTAATTGGGAACCATATATATGTGGTTTTGCACTAGGGTTTTGTGGTTAATTGTTAGGTTCAAAGCTTAAGTATTTCTAAGTTATTGTTCTATGTTACGATCTTCGTTTGTTCTGTTTATTATTTTCCCAGTTACGTCGAATAAATAAAGTATGTATACTGGATACCTCGCTGCGCCTTGGTCCGTCACTCAACAAGATCGTGACACACGGTCTGCGTTCCATTGACCTCTTTACCACATCTTTTGGCTCAGGGCCAGCTGAGCCATGCTGCTCTGGTATGGTCAGACAGAGAAAGACAACACTCCTGGTAAAACCCTCTTTTGTTTGTTTGCTGGTGGTGGTGACATGAAAATAGAGACAGTGTGCACACAAACACACGCAACAAAGTATGTTATAAAACATACACGCAAACACACACTCACTCACTTTCTCTCTCTCCTGTATAGTAAAGTCAAATTTATTCAAAATGCATTTAACAAGGGTCACAAAACTTTACATAATTCAAAACAGGCCCCGATGGTTTCCTACCTACCTACAGGTGTGTTCAGCCTGGTGGGTTATGAACATGCTGTTGTTGACCAAGCTGACTCAACCAATAGTTAGTCATAGATTGTGGTATTCATGACCAACAGGCCACTCCAAGAAAGCCCATAAAGAGATCACAGGTTTTACATGTTTAGTAACAATGTTGTTAACAAAGGAGGAATTAAGGGATGAGATGGCGTGAAAACAACAGTAAATGCCAATGACTCAGTAATCACATAACGACGACATAACAACACCTTACACAGTAAAGTATATTTATTCCTATGGTTGGATGTTTCTCCTGTCTATCTCTCTATCTCTTCCCCCATCCCATAACAACAACTGTATAGGCTACATACAGTCTAGCCTATTACAATGCGGTATCTCTCTCTCTCTCTGAGAGTTCATAGGTATGTATAATAACATTGGCTCCCCTTCCCTCTGGCTGTTAATTCCTCCTCCCGTTCTAGAGGACAGGCTAGTTTGAGCCAAGAGGAAGGGAAAGGGGGAGGAGAGGGAGGGAGAGGGGGAAGGAGGGATGGTAAGAGCAGACGGGACTCAAATTCAGTCCTGTCAGTGAGTAGAGGCACTCAGAAATAGCAGAGAAGAGAGGGAGCCCGGAAACGCATGGTGAAATAATGGATTACTCTCACAGACTCTTGTGAACTACACAGCACCGACATGCCATCACCACACAACCTGGCAAATACAGTACAGATATACAATATTCACACTATTTTCACTTCAGCCTCATACACTCAACAAGCTCTCTACACATTTAGATCACACAGACTTTGAGACAGACAGTTCTAACACAGGTCTCTTAATCTACATTAGAGTAAACAGACAAACGGATTCCCTGATTCTGACACAAACACAGACACATGGACTTCAGTGTTGAACTGAAGGACCGAAGATGTGAATTTCAGTGAGGATTCTGACACCTTTGTGAAACATCACTGAAGAGCACCACAAGCAAAAGTAAGTACAGTACTTTACCTTTTAACTCACTTGAGCATTTGTAGCTACCTCTTACTTTGCCTTGTAACGTTATGACCAAGCAAAACAACACATTTCACAGCACCTATCCGGTGTAAACATATATATATATTTTTATCCTCAGATGTTACAGTTGCTGTGCATTTGTCTGAGCATGGCAGTTTACAACAATAAATATTCAGTGAGCATGTGTGTGTGTGCGTGTGCGTGAAGCATGATGACAGGCATAATTAGATAAGATTATACTAAAAGCTTTGTGATAAACATGCTAGCCTATAGACATTCAGATGCGTGTCTCCAGAAAGTCAACAGAATTCTGCTATATGTACCTAGCCTATATGTCAACACTCTTGCCACACTTATCTCAGTTAGTTCATTCCTTGTACAACTGACCTATCCAAGGTCAGTAGCTGTGCATGTAGGAATTCTTATGGGAGCTCCTGGTCCTAGGAATTGCCACTGCGTTTCGACCAGCCAATCATCAGTCCATTTTGATGGAAAATAATGAGTCTCTCTCCTTTCCTGAGAAGACCAGAAAGGCCTGCACGCTGTATGCTCTGTATTTCACCTTTAATTACAATATTTGACGAATGAAGAACGTTTTAAACGTTTGCATAAAAGGTGGTATAAAGAGCATATAGTGTGTGGACCTTTCTGTACTTTTCATTAAGTTTTTGTAGGCTGTGGTTATAACTACAGCCATTTCTCTCTCCTTCCTTCCCCTGCTGTAGCAGGACACGCATGAAGAGGTTGACCATGCACTGACAGAAAGGTGAGAGCCAAGACTGAGACAGGGAGAAGGGAGAGAAGATTTATTCTCACCTTGGTTTGTTCTTCTCTTCTGGTGTGTACGTGCCTAGCCTACATTCTGTCACACTGACCAAAACTCTTTTGATGCTAATTAATAGATGTATGAACCCAGATAATTCTTCAAATATACACTCATAAAGTATAAATTGTACACAGACAAAATCAAAAACTGAGGCTGACTCCATTTAGTCGACTGGTCGATTGTTTAATTTGAATGGATCAGAAGTGGATCAGCGATTGAACATAATCTTCAGTGAACTGTTGAATTGGTGCCTTTCCCTATATGTTGCTAAGTGCATAATAGCGAAGTTAACCAGCATATTAGTGTTGAGAACAATGCAGCGGAGGCAGCAGCAGAGTGAGGAGACGAGGAAACAGCTCTTGCCTTAATTGTCTAAGAAAATTTAGTAGAGAGGAAACCCCAACTTAATTAGGTCTATAATCAATAGCCTAAGTGTTAAACATGCCTGGCTTTATAAATCATCCATATCTAATCTACAGAAATAAGACTGATCCTGCCTCTGTTGCCTGTTCGGGTTTGTGTTAATAGCCTACTGAATCCGGTGAGCACCAAGCCTCACGCAACTGCAAAATGTTGGATAAAGCCATTTCACAAATTCGTCTCTTTTCCGTCTTTGCAATGCTGTGATAAAGGCTTTACAATTGTTTTTCGTTAGAACAGACTCTCTGATATGATTTATAATTTATTTAGTGTTTACACTGTTCCAAACAGGCAGAACAATGATATTGTAATCTAACAACACCTGTTTGTCACACGCAATATGCATGCAGCTCTCCCTCCTATACACTTATTTTTCTTGATCTCCTTCTTCTTATTGTTATTATTACAATTATTATTATGATCATTATTATAATAAGTAATGTCATTATCATTAGTAGGTTTCTTACAGTAGTAGACTTGTAATAACCACCATCGAGCTGCAGTCCTAAGAGTGCGTCCGGTTTAATCTTAATACTGTAACTTACCTATATTTCAATATTTAGGCTACTGTATCAATCAATCATTCATTTGTTCATGTCATCACACAGCATACAAGTCATTCATTCTTTGAAATGCAATCAAGCTTTTTAGTTTTAAAGTTAAATAGCAAAGGAAGCTTTGGATAAGTAGCTCCGTACAAAAAATAAACCACAATTCATGAATGCATGTAACTGTTATAAGTCTTTGCTGTAATAAAGGCTTTATATATTATTTTGTCTCGTTATAACAGACTCTCTGATACGCTTATAGTTAATTTTGTCTTGTTTACACTGTTCCAAATGGTCAGAAAAAAATATAATATTGTAATCCAACAGCAGTTGTTTGGCACACAATACTCACTCAGCACTTCCTCCTATACCCTCCTTTTTCTGGATCTCCAGTAATTTCCACACTAAGTCTAAATGTCTTCCACACATCTGACTTCCACATTCCCTCCTGAACAACCAGTAAACATTTACCCGTTTCAAGTTTCTTTTTCGCGTCAGCATTTTGCTGTCACGTGTTACGGTGTTCGAGTTTGTTATAACCAATTTATAGACGTTATTATGATAGGCTACAGTGCATATAGTTGATTTTATTCAAACACATAGGGTGTCTATATATGGAAAAATACACGTTTCAAAATTTTTACTAATCGATTGGTCGAAAGAACAGACGACTCTGACGAAACCAATATTGTTTTGTTGTTGTCGGGGACAGCTTAATCAAAAATGGCTTTAATGGCTTTCCTTTCTTCTAATAATAATACAACATTGAAAATCTTTCAACATAAAATTGTATTTATGTTGATGACCATCCTTATCAATGGTTGTTTATTGTTAAAGAGAATCTCCGGTACTTTTGTATACAAAAAGTGGTCTCCGAAAATTGCTTACTATGTCACATTATGTGCATACAGCGCCTTTGAAAAGTATTCAGACCCCTTGACATTTTCCACATTTTGTTAGGTTACAGCCTTATTCTAAAATTGATTAAATAGTTTTTTTTTCTCATCAATCTACACACAATAAGGACAAAGCAAAAACAAGTTTTTTTTTATTGCTAATTTATATAAAAATAAATATCACATTTACATAAGTATTCAGACCCTTTACTCAGAACTTAGTTGAATCACCTTTGGCAGCAATTACAGCCTTGAGTCTTCTTAGGTATGATGCTACAAGCTTGGCACACCTATATTTGGGGAGTTTCTCCCATTCTTCTCTGCAAATCTTCTCAAGCTCTGTCAGGTTGGATGGGGAGTGTTGCTGCACAGCTATTTTCAGGTCTCTCCAGAGATGTTCGATCGGGTTTGGCTGGCTGGGCCCCTCAAGGACATTCAGAGACTTGTCCCGAAGCCACTCCTGCGTTTTCTTGGCTGTGTGCTTAGGGTCGTTGTCCTGTTGGAAGGTGAACCTTCGCCCCAGTCTGAGGTCCTGATCGCTCTGAAACAGGCTTTCATCAAGGATCTCCCTGAGCTCAATTTTGAGTCTCATAGCAAAGGGTCTGAATACTTATGTAAATAAGGTATTTCTTTCTTTTTTATATACATTTGTAAACATTTCAAAAAATCTGTTTTCACTTTGTCATTATGGGGTATTGTGTGTAGATGGATTAGATTTTTTTTTATTTATTCCATTTTAGAATAAGGCTGTAACGTAACAAAATGTGGAAAAAGTCAAGGGGTCTGAATACTTTCCGAATGACATTTGGGTGTCTGTGAATCCGGAGACACAGAGAACCAAAAATTCATGGGAACAACATTATAGAAACGAGGACAGTGAAAAACGAGGACAGACAAATCATTGTTTAGCCCCTTTGAATCCACAGTGTTCCTCTTGGTGAAATTTGGACGTGTTCTATGTTTACAAAACGCCTTCCTCCCTGTGCTTTGTAGCCATAGAACACGTCCAAATTTCACAAACGTTGTGCTATAAATTGCCTTTTACCTTGAAACATACAATATTATTATTACAATTTTGTTTTATATTGTTGTGTCTCAATAGGCCACTTGGCTATAAATAGGAGCTACTGTAAGCGCAATGGTCAGGTCACTCTGAGGAAGATGTCAGCTTGACATCGAAACGTCAGTCACTTGTTCGCATCCTGTACAATGGATTAAAGTGAGCAAAAACACATCAATTTCTGCCTTTTTTTGTTATGTGCTCCAACTCATTTTGACCTCAAATGAGTTCTTCTTGGTAAGCCATTATCATCATTTTTGTCATTGTTGTTGAGCACCCCTCCTTTTTGCTGAAGCGCGAAGGCCAACCTGAACTCACACCGTTAAATTATTGAATTTTTTTTAATGTGAACAGTTTGTGAAACTTTTTTGCCATTGCACTCATAAGCTTCCATGAATTTGAAACAAAAGGTTGACCTTGGCTTGGAATCAGACTCCAAAGCCCTTTATAAGCTCTTTGCAGAACGTTACTTTCGTATTAAGTAAACAGTACCCACTATTTCCGGTGCAGCCGGAGGTCATCGTGAGTGAAAATGGCAGAGGTTTTCTCTCGTGCCTTCTGGAGTTGCCGAAGTTGACCATAAACGATGTCCACAGAATTATCAGAAAGGCTTTAAATTCTATATGTCGTTCTATTTAACCGATTACGAAGGTATGTATACTTAACGATATTAGCCAACTAGCTAGCTAGGCTAGCTCAGTACTTGCCAGCAGCGTTAGCCAGCTCGCTAAACTAGTAAACAAAACAACCAAAGTTAACTTACTACCTGGTGATCTAAGCACAGTTGTGTCAATGAGGAGATCGGTTCTCAGTTGGCTAAAACATAGCATCCAAACACACCATATTTCAGCTTGCACAAACCCTGTGACATCAGCAGGGGTGTAAACTAAAGTACCAGTACTTAAAGATGCACTCCAGGATCTTAAGCACAACTAATTTGTAACATATAGTACGAATTGAATTCATAATATATCATACAAATTGAACCCAAAAACAAACAAAAAAAGTTTTTTTTGCAGGACGTAACATATCATACAAAAGGGATGACATGGTACACAATTTGATGACATAGTACACAAACAAATGGGGACCACATTTGGCTCATGAGCACCAATTTTAAAACTACTGGCTGAAATTATACAAAAGTTTGGCTATCCATAAAAATGTTTTTTGTATTGTGCCATCTGGTTTGCTTAATATAAGGAATGTGAAATTATTTCTACTTTTACTTCAGTCATTTTCTATTAAGGTATCTTGAATTTTTTACTCAAGTATGACAATTGGGTACTTTTCCCACCACTGGCTATCGGTACATTATAATTAAAGTAAGTACCCCTCAATATACACTTCATTATAAATAGACAAACCCTGTGTAACACCCAGTAATAACATTGTATTTATGCAGATATTACATGTACTCTGTGGTGTACTAGAGTATTTATTCTCCCACTTGGATCTCGCATCCACATGGTTTAAATTGAGGGCCAGGTTGTCAGAATGGGTAAGAATGTACTGTAAAGGTACACATTAGTTACAAGTAAGTACCCCTCAAGATACACTTCATTTTAACTAGCTAAAACCTGTGTAACAACTAGTAATTACATTGTACTTAGGCAAACATTACATGTGCTTTGAAATAGTGTCTTATTCCTTATCTGGGATGACACTTATATTAGATCTGTTTTCGTCAGCTCAACCAAGTTAACCCTTTATTTTGGGGACAAGTGCTAGCAACAACGCTGACTGGAGATATATTTTGAACAGTGCACATTCATGGTTTAGTAATTAGAGTTTATTGAGCATAGGCGATAATCTCTCAGACACGCAGTGCATCCACATGGGATCCCAACCTTTGTCACAACCTATCCATTTGTAACAAGCATGGTAACAATCATTCATTGTTACACTTCTGTAATTACAGACCGCAATTACTACCAATTACATGTTGTTATTACATTTTATACAACGGGTGGGTCTAATCCTAAATGCTGATTGGTTAAAACCATATTCCAGCCGGTGTCTATTCAACAAGTTACCACCGGCTAAATCTATGATGTTAAAATGCCTATTTACTCTGTTCTATCTCACTGCGCAATCCACTGTCTCATCAGCCCAGCCAGGCAATTTATAAACTTGATCTCCACTATAAAAAGCATCTAGACATTATCTCACATTCTTTTAGACTGAAATGCAAGAGAAAGGCCATAATGTATTATTCCAGTCCAGCTGCAATTTAGCAGTGTGTGTGCAAAGTTTTAGACTGATCCATATATTTATACTCATCCATATATTTATACTCATCCATATATTTACATGTACATACTCGTATTCATTCCTTTACACTTATGTGTATAAGGTAGTTGTTGTGAAACTGTTAGATTACTTGTTAGATACTACTGCATGGTTGGAACTAGAAGCACAAGCATTTCGCTACACTCGCATTAACATCTGCTAACCATGTGTATGTGACAAATAAAATTTGATTTGATTTGAACCATTGCATTTCTGTTTAAAATGTTGTATCAAGACTGCCTAAATGCGCTTAATTTGTTTATTAATAACTTTTCATGTTCAAGACTGTGCACTCTCCTCAAACAATAGCATGGTATTATTTCACTGTAATAGCTACCGTAAATTGGACAGTGCAGTTATATTAACAAGAATTTAAGCTTTTTGCCAATATCAGACATGTCTATGTCCTGGGAAATGTTCTTGTTACTTACAACCTCATGCTAATTGTATTAGCCTACGTTCTCTCAACCGCCCCGTGGAAGGGACACCGATCCCGAAGAAGCTAGCTAGCAAGCAAGATATAAGAACGTTGCCAGCCAGTATGGCAATGGAACATTTAGAACGAACGACTGTGTCGCGTCCATAGATACAGAACAACAAGACTGAATGACTGGGTCGCGTCTCTGGCAAAGCTAGATTGTGTCGGGAATATATCTTCTGGAAGGATGAAATAGTATGAGTAAATTCATAAAAATAAAGTTTTTAATAAAAATATGTCAAATATTATTTGAATATGTAGGCAACCCATTATAAAAGTGATAATGCCCTCGAATCCAGTGTTTAGAGGATATATTGGCAGTTTGCCAGCCCTCAGTGAACAACACCCATGCCAATATATCCTCTAAACACCGGCTTCGAGGGCATTATCACTTAAGTAACCATGAGTCATTACGTTAACTACAATACTTGTTATAGTGTAATTACACATGTAATTAAAAGGAAGTGTTACCAAATGTAGTTATTTTTCAGTTTTTGGTTCTGTTCCCTGAACCGGTTCCAAACCCTGCTTATGTGTTCTATGTTCTGTGTTCTGTGTTATGTGTTCAGTTATGGATATAAGGCAGAGGTCCCAACAAACATAAGCTAATGTAGGCCAGTGATATTACTTGGGCGAATTTCTCCCCATATAATTTACTTGACATTTTTTTATGTGTTTTTGACGTCAACAGAAACAAGTATCTTGCATGACCTTGTTAGGTTCTTATTTTTCAGAGTAAATAACTCACAGACACTAGAGAAGCTTAACCAAGTTTAAGAGGGTCAGCTTCCCAGAACTTGCAGTATGACAGTATAATAGCCCTATTGGTTAATGATATATTACAAAAACAACAATCAATAGAGCTGTGAACAAGGCTTTATCGGTTTTAACTAGGACTTGGACCCTCTCTTCGGCAAGCAAGGACAGTAGAACACGGTTGAAGTTAATTCCATTTCAATTCCGATCAATTCAGGAAGTAAACTGAAATTCCAATTCTCGCCAATGGTTCTCTATGACAACAATTTGGAATTGGAATTTCAGTTGATTTCCTGAATTGACTCAAATTTAAATGGATTTGAACCCAACCCAACAACCCTGTCTGCAAGGCCAGATGAGGGGTTCTTCGGCTGTCCCCATAGGAGGCCCTTAGTGGGTTCCATGTTGAATCCTCTGTGGAAAGGGTTCAAGAAGGAACCCAAAAGGGTTCTACCTGGAACCCTAAAGGGATATTCAAAGGGTTCTCCTATGGGGACAGCAGAAGAACCCTTTAAGGTTCTAGATAGTACTTTTTTTTCAAGAGTGTAGAAGTTCAAGGGAAGCCTTTTGACTTTCAAAGTATAGGCTACATAGAGAGTGTTTGGGACATGACTCCCTCCGCAAATTGATAATGATAAATATGGACTGAATGTTCATTTAACTTTAAATCGTCCGGACAAGGTTAGAAAAGGTAATACAACTCAAAATGTAAGTGATTAGTCGGGGTTCTGATTAGTTTGTGTGGGAGAGTTGAAGTATAAGTGTGCAGCTAGAGGACAACTGCAATCTATAATGTTAATTCTGTTCCCATGTGTTCCAGAACAGAATACTGATCAAAGGCTCTAGAAGTGTAGTGCACCCATAGAGTGTGTCAGCAGCTGAATCTTCCTGCCTCGGCTAAATAATGTGTTATTGATTGGTATATAAATAAAGTATTTGACAATACGGAGCGAGCTGAACAGAGCAGTATACAGCTGACTACTCCACTTCAATGCTGCTTGGTTCACAGTACAATATGGCGTGAGACATAGAGCTCACCCACACACGGTTGAGTCATTCATGCGTTATTGCGTTTTGTGTAACATAGAGGCAGGGTTGCACAAGAAGAGGATATTTTCTTTTTGAGAACAGTATATGTGTGTGTGTGTGTGTGTGTGTGTGTGTGTGTGTGTGTGTGTGTGTGTGTGTGTGTGTGTGTGTGTGTGTGTGTGTGTGTGTGTGTGTGTGTGTGTGTGTGTGTGTGTGTGTGTTTCCGTGCACGTGTGTGTGTTTCCGTGTCTGTGTTTCGTGCATGTGTGTGTGTTTGTTTCCGTGCGTTTGTATGTGTGTGTTTCCGTGCGTGTGTGTGTGTTTCCGTGCATGTGTGCGTGCGTGCGTGCGTGTGTGTTTGTTTGTGAACAGGCGGCATTTTGATCCAAGTCTCACAGCACATTTGTTCCAGTGAGCCTGATATGACGGATTGACAGTCCAGAGAGAAAGAAATAGAGAGAGAGAAAGAAAGGGGGAGTGGGGAACAGAGAGGTGTCTATGAAGGGGGACAGGAAAATGGATGGTTCCACACTCGTTTAACTCTGCAGAAGGAAAGCAGGAGGGAGGGATCTGGTCCATTCGTTTTAATCAGGGTAAAAGCTTTAAGGTACAGAAGGCCGAGTGGATGTTACAGGCTGAGGGAGTCTTTGGCTGGGCAACAGTCCATCTCGCAAAATATGACAGAACAATTTGTACTTTGCGAGAAGATTGTGAATGGGAGTGCTTGCTTTCTGTCAGTGAGGTTTGCAGAGATTGGGTTGTATGACTCGCACCACTCTAATAACTCTATATATCAAAGATGAAATGTAAAGAATGACTGATGTAAATAATGAGTGTGTGTGTGCCTGTGTGTGTAGTGCAGTGTAGCGCTTCATCCCATTATTCATCAGTGTATGAATGTGTGCAAATCATGCTTATCGTGTATTTTGGATGCACCTTCTATTATTTAAATGAGATTGGAACACGGAACATGGTTGAAATCCTATAATGTCCGCAAGAACTCGAGAACCAGGGACCAATTTTGGGGAAAACTTTTTTAGGGAAACTGCGGTAAACCGACATCTTGATATTCGCTCAAGGGATGATGTCTAGCAGTGATTACTAAACAGTACTAATAGAAAGGAGGAGGAGAGGACTGAAGATGCTTAATCAGCCTGGGAGGAGAACCCATTTCACATGTTTCACTTTACAGATTGATTAGATCTAAGAGCGATGACTAAACAGTACGTGTTAGGAAGGAGTTTCGTCCACCGGCTCTGTCTTAGCCTGAGGATGAGGTTTAGGAGGATAGTACTGAGGACTTTTTTGGAGGAGGAGGATGAGGAGGAAGAGTAGAAAGGGAGAGTATTGAAGATGCTTTATCAGCACTAGCCCGGGAGACCTCACACAAACATTTGATCAATTTTGATTTCAAGTAATTACCAACTACCAGCCGTAAAGTCATCCTCATCATCAAATCAAATCAAATTTATTTATAAAGCCCTTCTTACATCAGCTGATGACACAGAGTGCTGTACAGAAACCCAGCCTAAAACCCCAAACAGCAAGCAATGCAGGTGTAAAAGCACGGTGGCTAGGAAAAACTCCCAAAACCTAGGAAGAAACCTAGAGAGGAACCAGGCTGTGAGGGGTGGCCAGTCCTCTTCTGGCTGTGCCGGGTGCAGATTATAACAGAACATGGACAAGATTTTAAAATGTTCATAAAACAGGCAGAACAGTTGAAACTGGAGAAGCAGCACGGCCAGGTGGACTCGGGACATCAAGGAGTCATCAGGCCAGGTAGGCCTTGAGGAATAGTCCTAATGCTCAGGTCCTCCGAGAGAGAGAGAGAGAAAAAAAAGAAAGAGAGAGAGAGATAATTAGAGAGAGCATACTTAAATTCACACAGGACACCGGATAAGAGAGGAGAAATACTCCAGATATAACAGACGGACCCTAGCCCCCCGACACATAAACTACTGCAGCATAAATACTGGGGGCTGAGACAGGAGGGGTCGGGAGACACTGTGGCCCCGTCCGACGATACCCCCGGACAGGGCCAAACAGGAAGGATATAACCCCACCCACTCTGCCGAAGCACAGCCCCCACACCACTAGTCTTGAAGTTAGTAATCACCACCACCACAAATGGGTGTTTGTTATTGGACAAATCCAGGCAGTACCTTCTGTTTTCTTCAGTTTGGTGCCTGATGAACATGACCCCGGCTAACAGGTTAACATCATTGCCACATTTCTACCGCGGCCCCGGGTAGTCGATCCATCATGAGACCTTCCTCTGGAGGCTGATTCAGTCTAGGGATGTGACAAAAAAAAATCTTTACGTTTAAACAATAAGAAATCAATAATAAAATGACAAGTGAATTCCCAATGCAGTTCTGGTCCTGTGTATGACCACTAGGTGACAATACAGTTCTATCTACTGCAGGCTACCAGAAGGCATCTACTCAAGGCTACCATGGCATCTACTCAAGGCTACCTTACTGCTGTCCACCACCCACTCAGCAACGATGGTAGTTAATGCCATTTTTAGGTTCTCTGCTGTGTCCCTCTCCTCCATGTTCTCAATTGTCAGTACATGGGACTTCATGTCCCACTTCTCATCAGTGTGATGGCTTGTTGCAGTGATGTATGGCAGCGTGTTCATAGACATCCCATAATATATTGTTAACGCCACATATGGGTGATTGAGAGCTTGCGCTTTGTACTTGCAGAGCAATCATTGTACAATCCAGACCATCACTGTTTTTCGACATGGCATCTTGTAGTCTGGTTCTAGATATGCCATAAGGGCATTGAAGCCGACATCCTTTACCAGTGACAATGGCTGCATATCAACTGCAATCATTTCTGTAATCGGCACTTCTTTCGCGTGAAGATTCCTATCTAATGTCTGTTGTTGGGGGCCTACGCTGCTGCTAACAACGGTTAGGTATTTGTTTATAAAGAAAATGTCCCTTTATGATGACCGTGACCTGTTAGTGTCAAAGGTTCCGTTTATTTGATTGTTGTTCCCTTGGGTTACCGCTGGAGGGCACCCTTGCCTTGTGTTCTAGTTTCCTGGTTACCCTAATTATTACTTAATGGTTTCACCTGGTTTGATTACCTTCTCTGTTCACCTAGTTGCCTTGTTATTTAGGTTCCTCTGTTGCTTGTATCTGTGCTTAGGTCTTATGTTTTGTTTAGTGCAATCTTGTGCTGTTGCCTTGTTTTTGTCAAGACTTTAAGTAAAGAGCTGAATTTACCTTTACCTCTGCTTGCTGGGTTCGAGTTCATACAAGCATCACTAGAACAGGAGACCTAAGCCAACAATGGACCCAGCAGAGATTTCTCAGTCGTCTGAGGAACATGCCGAACTGTGATTGGCTACCATGAGGCGCAGCTGCAGGCATTGTCGGATGATTTAAGAACTCTGTCCTGAACCGTCTGTCCTACTCAAACAGCTGCAGCTCCTATGGCTGTTCCTAATCCTCCACTTCCTACCGGCTCAGCATCTTCCTCTCTTAGGGAGCCTCGTCTCCCGGCACCGGAGCGCTATGAGGGGCATCCTGGGAGGTGTCGTTGGTTCCTCCTCCAATACTCTCTGGTCTTCGAGCTGCAGGCATCAACGTTTCCCACCAAGCGTTCCAGAGTGGCATACGTCATCTCCTTGCTCTCAGGACGGGCTCTGGCCTGGGCCACGGCCATATGGGAGCAGCAATCAGACATTTGTTTTAATTGGCAAAGCTTCACCCAGGAGACGAGGAGGGTTTTTGATCACCCCATCAGTGACAGGAACGCTGCTCAAAGACTCATTGCACTTCGGCAGGGCAGCCGGAGCGTAGTGGATTACGCCATTGACTTTCGGACACTCACCGCTGAGAGCGGTTGGAATACAGAGGCACTTCACTCAGCCTTTCTGAACGGACTCAGCGAGGTTCTCAAGGATGAACTGGATTCTCAGGACAACCCTGACACTCTGGATGAGCTCATCGTTCTGGCCATCCGGATTGACAACCGGCTCCAGGAACATCATCATGAGAGGACGGAGGGATTCCGAGTGGTCTCCAGTGTTTCACTGCCCTATGTGTCCCACTGCCTTATGCTGCGCCTGCTTGTTCTGTACCCCGGCAGAGTTCTCAATTCGGCTCTGGTTCCCCTTCATATCCTTCAGAGAAGCCAACGCAATTGGGACGGACCAGGCTTTCCACTCTGGAGAGAAGGCGCAGGATTAACGAGCAATGTTGTCTTTACCGTGGACAGTCTGGACACTTCCGTGTCTCCTGTCCCGAGCTGACGGGAAACGGGATGACTCATCAGTAAATGGGAGAATACTGCCGAGTCAGATACAGTCTCCCACGGCCGACACGGTACGCACCATGCTTCCGGCCAACCTGCGGTGGGACAATGGGCAGTTGGACATTCCTGCTTTCATAGACTCTGGGGCTACCGGCTCTTTTCTGGATCGCACATTAGCTCGCCACAGGGACTGCCTCTCACTAAGCTGGACATTCCGTTGTCCGGATGGATTTTCCTCTGGTTTTCACCTGCTATATCAGTTCTGTTATACTCACATACATTATTTTAACACTTTAGAAACTTCAGAGTGCTTCCTATCCAATAGTACTAAGTATGTGCATATCCTATTTTCTGGGCCTGAGTGGCAGGCATTTTACTTTGGGCACGCCAGACTCTCCAAAACCGTCACCTCTGCTGCCGCTCCCTAAGAAGTTAAGGATGCGCTGGTAGATTATTTTATTCGGCCGTACACGTCACCTGCAGGAGCGGGCTTTTTCTTTGTTGGGAAGAAGGATGGGGGATTACGTCCCTGTATCGATTACCGGGGTTTAAATAACATTACCCTCTGTCTCTTATGTCATCAGCTTTTGAGAGACTCCAGGGAGCTACGTTTTTTTTTCAAAATTGGACTTACGGAATGCGTACAATCTGGTGCGCATTAGACAGGGAGACGAGTGGAAGACAGCGTTCAACATCCCTAATAGACATTATGAGTACCGTGTCATGCCGTTTGGACTTACAAATGCTCCAGACATTTTCCAGGCCCTGGTTAATGACGTGCTGCGTGACTTCCTTCACCAGTTCGTGTTTGTATACCTGGATGACATCCTCATCTTCTCCAGGTCCATGGTTGAACACGTCCAACATGTATGCCAGGTCCTTCAAAAACTCCTCTCTCACCACTTGTTCGTGAAGGCCGAAAAGTGTGAGTTTTACGTTCCTCAGATCTCCTTCCTGGGGTACATTGTGTCTCAAGGCTGTGTACGGATGGACTCCCAAAAGGTAGAAGCGGTGGTCAACTGGCCGCGGCCCAGCACTGTCAAGCAAGTCCAGCATTTTTGGGGTTTTGCTAACTTCTACCAGAGATTTGTGAGAGACTTTAGTTCTGTGGCTGCACCATTGACAGCACTCACCAAGGGCTCAGTTGGGCATGTAAGCTGGACCTCTGCTGCTGAGAGGGCGTTCCAGGACCTGAAATGTCGGTTTTCTTCTGCACCCATTCTAGTTCATGCGGATCCTTCTCTTCCCTTCGTGGTAGAGGTGGATGCCTCTGATGTTGGCATTTGTGCGGTTCTGTCTCAGCGCTCAGCTAAAGACCAAAAGCTTCACCCCTGTGCCTTCTTCTCCAGACGTCTCACTCCAGCGGAGAGGAACTATGATGTCGGCAATCGGGAGCTGCTTGCGGTCAAACTGGCTTTAGAGGAGTGGTGGCACTGGTTGGAGGGTTCAGAACATCCTTTTAAGGTTTGGACGGACCACAAGAACCTGGCCTACATCCAGGAGGCTAAACGCCTCAATCCCCAACAGGCTCATTGGGCTCTTTTCTTCACTTGGTTCAGATTCATGTTATCTTACCACCCGGGGTCTAAGAACGTGAAGCCGGATGCCCTGTCTCGCCAGATCCCCAGCTCCAGTGAGGATCAGCCACTTGGATCCATCATCCCCAAGTCGCTCATCCTCGTGCCGGTGTCCTGGGGTATAGAGACTGTAGTGAGGGAGGCGCAAGGTAGGGAGGCAGTTCCTGACGTCTGTCCTTCTAACAGACTTTTTGTTCCTCTTGGGGCACCTTCCAATGTACTTCAGTGGGCTCACTCGTCACGTCTCACCTCTCATCCGGGAGGCCAGCAAACGCTAGAGTTTTTGAGGCGGACACCTTCGTGGCTGCCTGTCCGACATGCGCCCGGAACAAGACTCCTCGTCAGCAGCCTCTGGGGCTTCTTCATCCGCTGCCAACACCTTCTTGACCCTGGTCTTATCTTTCTATGGATTTCATCACGGGTCTTCCATCCTCAGAGGGCCACACTGTCATCTTGGTCATTTGGGACCGTTTTTCCAAGACGGCACATTTCATTCCGCTGCCTAAGCTTCCATCTGCCTGTGAGACTGCTCAGCTAGTCATTCAGCATGTTTTCTGCCTTCACGGACTTCCTCTGGACATCGTCTCCGCCCGGGGCCCCCAGTTTGCCTCCAGATTCTGGAGGGCGTTCTGTACCGTCTCCAAGTGGCGGGGTTGGCGGACACACAGCACCGTAAGGCGGTCTCCAGATCCTGGTTCACCTGCTCTGTTTGGTCGTTGGACTGAGGTTGATAGGCCGAAGACAAACTGGCTGATGTCCCCAGAAGGGTCAGCATCGTCCCTGGGTGGAGTACGCACACAACACTCTCCAGTGTTCCTCCACCGGCCTGTCATCATTCCAGGTGTTGTACGGGTACCAGCCTCCTCTGTTTCCAGATCAGTAGATTGAAGTGGCAGTTCCATCCGCTCAACGTCTCATCTCTCATTGCTGCCGGACCTGGAAGAGGGCACAGTCAGCAATCCTGAGGTCCTCTGCTCGAGCTCAACGACAGGCCAACCGTCATCGCCATTCTCACCCCCTCCTGCAGCCAGGCCAGATGGTCTGGTTGTCTACTAGGGATCTGCCCCAATGTGTGGAATCTAAGAAGTTGACACCCCGGTACGTTGGGCCATTAAAGGTTCTACAGCGCATCAATCCAGTCGCCTTCGTCTTCCCCGGTCCATGAGGGTTCATCCCAACTTCCACATCTCCAGACTCAAGCCTATGGTGTTCAGTCCTCTGGTTCCGGCCACTCGGCCTCCACCTCCACCTCGCATGATAGCGGGACAGCCAGCCTACACTGTGCGACGCATCCTGTCTAGTCGCCAGTTCTGGCGTGGGACTCAGTATCTCGTGGATTGAGAGGGTTACGGTCCTGAGGAGCAATCCTGGGTTCCGGCTCAGGACATTCTGGATCCCGGACTCATTCGGGAGTTTGTCGCCTCTCTGCTACCCCTAGTGGAACATCAGGAGCCGTTCCTTGAGTGGGGGGGTCCAGTCACAGGTTTCGTTTATTTGATTGTTGTTCCCTCGGGTTACCGCTGGAGGGCACCCTTGCCTTGTGTTCTAGTTTCCAGGTTACCCGAATTATTACTTATTGGTTTCACCTGGTTTTGATTACCTTCTCTGTTCACCTGGTTGCCTTGCTATTTAGGTTCCTCAGTTGCTTGTATCTGTGCTTAGGTCTTATATTTTGCTTAGTGCACTCTTATGCTGTTGCCTTGTTTTTGTCAAGACTTTAAGTAAAGAGCTGAATTTACCTTTACCTCTGCTTGCTGTGCTTCTCTGCGACTGGGTTTGAGTCCGTACAAGCATCACTGTAACAGTTAGTGGTAGTTTTGTGATAACTGCACTGTGAAATGAATTTTGCGGAGAAAGAAAACACAAAATAATCTTTGTTTTTTATTTAGGGATTTCTTTCTAAACGTTAATGATCCCAATTTAATTTAAACATTTAAACATTCACACCTCTAATTCAGTCAGTTTATTGGTCAGTGAGCACTGATAGAGAGAGACTCGGAAATCAAATGTCTGTTTGCAGATGATCTGGTGCTTCTGTCCCCAACCAAGGATGGCCTACAGCAGCCCCTAGATCTTCTACACAGATTCTGTCAGACCTGGGCCCTGACAATAAATTTCAGTAAGACTAAAATAAGGGTGTTCCAAAAAAGGTATGTTTGCCAGGACAACAAATATAAATTCTATGTAGACATCATTGCCCTAGAGCACACAAAGAATTATACGTACCTCGGCCTAAACATCAACACCACAGGTAAATACCACAAGGCTGTGAATGATCTAAGGGCCTTCTATGCCATCAAAGGGAACATAAAACTTGACATCCTAATCAGAATCTGGAAAAAAATACTTCAAACAGTTAAGGAACCCATTGTCCTCTATGGTTGTGAGGTCTGAGGTCCACTCATCAACCAAGAATTCACAAAATGGGACAAGGGACAAACACCTAATTGAGACTCTGCATGCAGAATTATACTTTGTACAACACAAAGCCCACACATTCCACCACATGCGATGCCCACACATTCCACCATGAAATGCTTACTTAAGAGCCATTACTTAAGAGCCCTTGGCCGATGTGTTGTTGCCTACCTTCACCACCTCGGGGCAACCCATCAGGAAGACCAGGATCCAGTTATAATTTTTTTTTACTAAGTCAGTTAAGAACAAATTCTTATTTTCAATGACTGCCTAGGAACAGTGGGTTAACTGCCTGTTCAGGGGCAGAACTACAGATTTGTACCTAGTCAGCTTGGGGAATTGAACTTGCAACCTTTTGGTTACTAGTCCAATGCTCTAACCACTAGGCTACCCTGCCGCCCAGTTGCAGTGGGAGGTGTTCAGTCCCGGGGTCCTTAGCTTAGTGATGATCTTGGAGGGCACTATGGTGTTGAACGCTGAGCTGTAGTTAATGAACAGCATTCTCAAGTTTGTGTTCCTTTTGTCCAGGTGGGAAAGGGCAGTGTTGAGTGCAGTAGAGATTGCGGCATCTGTGGATCTGTTGGGCGGTATGCAAATTGGAGTGGGTCCAGTGTGTCTGGGATGATGGTGTTGATGTAGGCCAAGACCAGCCTTTCAAAGCATTTTATGGCTACAGGACGGCTCTTTATAATGGCTGGAACAGAGTGAATGGAAACCATGTGTTTGATGTATTTGGTACCATTCCACTAATTCCGCTCCAGTCATTACCACGAGCCTGTCCTTCCCAATTAAGGTGCCACCGACCTCCTGTGCTACAGATGTGAGTGCTACTGGACGATAGACATTTAGACAGGTTACCTTGGCGTTCTTGTGCACAGGGACTATGTTAGTCTGCTTGAAACATGTAGGTATTACAGACTGGGTCAGGGAGAGGTTGAAAATGTCAGTGAATACACTTGCCAGCTGGTAAGCGCATGCTCTGAGTGCGCATCCTGGTAATCCGTTTGTTTGGTCTTGTGAATGTTAACCTGTTTAACTGACTTACCTAGTTAAATAAAAAAAATATACTGTATTATACTATGTTTCTCTGAAAAAGGACATGGAACATAGCACATTTGGGGGGGGGGGGTCTCTTTATTAACAGCTGGTGCGATCTATAATATTAAGGAAGTCTCGAGGTTCTGCTCACCTGAATTAGAATACCTCATATCTATATTTCATCCATACTCACCCAGAGGTGGCAATTCGAGTGGCCAGTGAATTTAATGCAGGAAAACTGAAATCCGTTTTAACTAATTTCTACCAGCATGTCACCTGTGCAATTACAGACGAAAAAACTCTATATCGCCTTTACTCCACACACAGAGACGTTTCAAAGCCCTCCCTCGCACTCCATTTGGTAAATCTGACCATAACTCTATCCTGATTCCTGCTTACAAGCAAATACTCAAACAGGAAGTACCAGTGACGAGTTCAATATGGAAGTGGTCCGATGAAGCGCATACTAAGTTACAGTATTGTTTCACTAGCACAGACTGGAATATGTTCCGCGATTCATTCGAAGGCATTGAGGAGTTTACCACATCAGCCATTGGCTTCATTAATAAGTGCATCAACGACGTCGTCCCCACACTGACTGTACGTACATATGCCAACCAGAAGCCATGAATAACAGGCAACTTCCACACTGAACTAAAGGCTAGAGCTGCTGCTTTCAAGGAGCGGCACACTAATCTGACCGCTTATAAGAAATCACGCTATGCCCTCAGACGAACCATTAAACAGGCAAAGCGTCAATACAGGACTAAGAATGAATCCTACTACACCGGCTCTGACACTTGTCGGATTTGGCAGGGCTTGCAAACTATCACAGATTACAAAGGGAAACCCAGCCACGTGATGTCCACTGACGCGAGCCTACCGGACAAGCTAAATGCCTTCTATGCTCACTTTGAGGATAGCAACACTGAATCATGCATGAGCGCACCAGCTGTTCCAGACGACTGTGTAATCACACTCTCCATAGCCGATGTGAGTAAGACCTTTAAGCAAGCAGCTCCGAGATTTCAGTACCTATGGCTTCCACTTGATGTCAACAATCTATATATAAAGCCTCAGAGAGATTGGAGGAAGAAGGAAGAATAGGGAAAGGAAATGGCCAAGGTAGCTCAGATGTCAGCAAGTTTTCTCGTTCGCTAGTCTGGATGCGCGCCCCACTTTATTTTACTTATATAACGTTTAGGTGACCATCCGATATTAAATATTATCACTCATATTCATGAAAGGATAGCTAAGGATGCATTTTAACTGGTATTTGATTTGTTTAGGAAAAGTTTATAGGTATATTTGAACACGTTCTCTTCACGGTTCTATGGGCGATTCGACGTTGGATTTTCTGAACATTACGCACCAACCAAACGAACCATGGATTGTCTTCGTTGGACACTTGGGAAGCCCTCAGCAGAAGTTCTTCAAAAGGTAAGGGATTTGTTTTCGCTGTGAAATGTGTTTTGTGTGAACCGCGATGATTTATGAATTTATGCTAATGTAAAATTTTGGAGGTGCTACCCTCAAACAATCAAATGTTGTGCTTTTGCCGTAAAGCCTTTTTGAAATCTGACAACGCTGTGATATTGCCAAGAAGCAGAGCTTTTGATGACTATGCAACACTTGTATATTGATGAATGTTTAATAATTCAACTTTTGGATTTTGAATTTGGCGCCTTGCATTTCACCGTGTGCACCCCACCACTCCCTAAGTAGTTAAGAACAAATTCTTATTTACAATGACGGCCTAGGAACAGTGGGTTAACTGCCTTGTTCAGGGACAGAACAACAGATTTTTACCTTGTCAGCTTGGGAATTGGATCTAGCAACCTTTCGGTTACTGGTCCAATGCTCTAACCACTAGGCTACCTGCCGCCCCACTCATTGAAGTAGAAATCCTCATCCAAATTGAGTTCAGTGATTACTGTTCTGATGTCCAGAAGCTCTGCGGTCATAGGAAATGATGGCGGAAACATGATGTACAAAAAAAGTTAAGATCCGCGCAAAGAAAACACACAAAATAGCACAATTGGTCCGGAGCCCGTAAAAACGGCTACTATTCCCTCTAGTGGAATTATCTCAACAGTATCTGGACCTAAACAGAAAGTACACAGGGCAGAATACCTGACCACTTTGACTGACCTAAAATTAAGAAAATCCTTGACTATGTATAGACTCACTGAGCATAGCCTTGCAATTGAGAGAGGTCGCCATAGGCAGACCTAGCTCTTAAGAAAAAACAAGATATGTGCCCACTGTCTACAAAATGAGGTGGAAACTGAGCTGCACTTCCTAACCTCCTGCCAAATGTGTAACTATATTAGGGCTGTCCCCGACTAAAAAAATTAAACGTCTTCTTTTCTTTCGATAAATCGATTAGTTGAAATTTATTAACGTGTATTTTTCCATATATATCAACTATATGCATTGAACTTACGGTTTGATGAAATAAGACAAATGCCTCAAAGAAGGCACCAGAGGTCTAGATAACTAGAAGAAAAAAAAAATCATCTGACCCAACTACTCTCCTCCCGCTCCTGCTGGCTTTCGCAGATTCTGCCATTACTCTCCTGAGGTTGCCGGTAATAGGCTACACGAGGAGTCGGCAACCTTTCTCATGTGGAATGCCAATTTATCTTACCATTTCTCCAGATCTGCATGGTAGTTATGCACATTTTCGTAAATCAGCTTAATTTAATTTATAATAACGTCATCATATCTCAAAATCATTGTCATGTGGTTAATCAAAATTCTATTCAAATCTAAATGAAAATGATACTGTCAGGCTCTTGTGTAGCTGGTGCATAGAAGTCAGGCGCAGGAGAACAGTACTGAGTGAGCAAAACACTTTACTCAAACAAATAATCAAGCAAAATGCTAAACGCGGAAATACAATTACACATGCCAAACGCAAAACAGGCGAGGCATAAATGAAATGCACCAGCCGGAAAGAAACGGCTTAACAATAAACAATCACACACAAGGACATGGGGGAAAACAGAGGGTTAAATACACAACAGATAATGATGGGGAATGCAAACCAGGTGTGTGAAAAAACAAGACAAGACAAATTGAAAATGAAAAGTAGATTGGTGATGATTAGAAGACCGGTGACCCAGCACCTCTCCTCCGGACCGTACCCCTCCCACTCCACGAGGTACTGAAGGCCCCTCGCCCGATGCCTCGAATCCAGGATGGAACGGCCGGGCCCCCCTCGATGTCCAGAGTGGGCGGAGGAACCTCCCGCACCTCAGACTCCTGGAGTGGACCAGCCACCACCGGCCTGAGGAGAGACACATGGAACGAGGGGTTAATATGGTAATCGGGGGGAAGCTGTAACCGGTAACAAACCTCGTTCACTCTCCTCAAGACTTTAAATGGCCCCACAAACCGCGGACCCAGCTTCCGGCAGGGCAGGCAGAGGGGCAGGTTTCGGGTCGAGAGCCAGACTCTGTCCCCCGGTGTTCGCACCGGGGTCTAACTGCGGTGACAGTCCGCGGTGGTCTTTTGGCGCAGCGCGGTCTGCTGGAGGTGGCCATGGGCGGCTTCCCAGGTCTCCTCCGCGCGCCTGAACCAATCGTCTACCACCTCGGTCTGACTCTGATGCCACAGTGCCAGAACCGGCTGGTACCCCAATACACACTGAAAAGGGGAAAGGTTAGTGGAGGAGTGGCTGAGCGAGTTCTGCGCCATCTCTGCCCAGGGCACGAACACCGCCCACTCCCCCGGACGGTCCTGGCAACAGGACCACAGAAACCTGCCCACATCCTGGTTCACTCTTTCCACCTGCCCATTACTCTCGGGTGGAAACCCGAGGTAAGGCTGATCGAGACCCCCAGACATTCCATGAACGCCCTCCAGACTCTCGAAGTGAGCTGGGAACCACGATCAGACACTATATCCTCAGGCACCCCGCAGTGCCGGAAGACGTGTGTAAACAGGGCCTCCGCAGTTTGTAGGGCCGAAGGAAGACAGGGAATAGGAATGAGACGACAGGACTTAGAGAAACGATCCACAACGACCAGGATCGTGGTGTTTCCCTGTGAGGGAGGAAGATCCGTTAGAAAATCCACCGACAGATGTGACCAAGGCCGTTGTGGAACCTACCTATGGGCAGGTGTCTAGGAGCCTTACACTGAGCGCACACCGAGCAGGAGGAAACATAAACCCTCACATCCCGAGCCAGGGTGGGCCACCAGTACTTCCCTGTCGGACAGCGCACTGTCCGCCCGGATGACCAGAGGAGGGTGATGTGTGGGCCCAATCGATCAACTGGTCACGGACAACAGACCGAACGTACTGACGCCCGACGGGACACTGAGGTAGAGCGGGCTCTGTACGCAACGCCTGCTCTATGTCCGCGTCCAGCTCCCACACGACCAGCGCTACCAGGCAGGAAGCCGGGATAATGGGAGTCTGATCCATGGGCTGCTCCTCTGTGTCATACAGTCAGGACAGTGCGTCTGCCTTCACATTCCGGGAACCTGGTCTGTAAGACAGGGTAAAAACAAAATGGGTAAAGAACATGGCCCACCTTGCCTGACGAGGATTCAGTCTCCTAGCTGTCCGGATGTACTCCAGGTTGCGGTGGTCAGTCCAGATGAGAAAAGGGTGTTTAGCCCCCTCAAGCCAATGTCTCAACGCCTTCAAAGCCTTAACCACAGCCAACAACTCCCGGTCCCCCACATCATAGTTCCGCTCCGCCGGGCTGAGCTTCTTCGAGAAGAAAGCACAGGGGCAGAGCTTCGGTGGCGTGCCCGAGCGCTGAGAGAGAACGACTCCAATCCCAGCCTCGGACGCGTCCACCTCCACTATGAATGCCAAAGAGGGATCCGGATGGGCCAGCACGGGAGCCGAGGTAAACAGAGCTCTTAGGTGCCCAAAAGCCCTGTCCGCCTCAACCGACCACTGCAGACGTACAGGACCCCCCTTCAGCAGTGAGGTAATGGGAGCAGCCACCTGGCCAAAACCACGGATACAACTCCGGTAGTAGTTGGAAAACCCTCAAAATCGCTGCACCTCCTTTACCGTGGTGGGAGTCGGCCAATTACGCACGGCTGCAATGCGATCACTCTCCATCTCCACACCTGATGTGGAAATGCGATACCCTAGGAAGGAGACGGCCTGCTGAAAGAACAGGAATTTCTCAGGCTTGACGTACAGGTCATGCTCCAAAAGTCGTCCAAGTACCTTGCGCACTAAGGACACATGCTTGGCGCGTGTAGCGGAGTATATCAGAATGTCATCGATATACACCACTACACCCTGCCCGTGCAGGTCCCTGAAAATCTCGTCCACAAAGGATTGAAAGACTGATGGAGCATTCATCAACCCATACGGCATGACGAGGTATTCATAATGACCTGAGGTGGTACTAAATGCTGTTTTCCACTCGTCTCCCTCCCGGATACGCACCAGGTTGTACGCACTCCTGAGATCCAGTTTAGTGAAGAAGCGCGCCCCGTGCATTGACTCAATCGCCGTGGCGAAAAGAGGTAGTGGGTAGCTGTACCTCACTGTGATTTGATTGAGACCTCTATAGTCAATGCACGGGCGCAGACCTCCATCCTTCTTCACAAAAAAGAAACTCGAGGAGGCAGGTGAAGTGGAGGGACAAATGTACCCCTGCCCGAGGGATTCGTAGACATATGTTTCCATAGCCGCCGTCTCCTCTTGCGACAGGGGATACACGTGACTCCTGGGAAGTGCAGCGTCTACCAGGAGATTTATCGCACAATCCCCCCGTCGATGGGGTGGTAATTGAGTCGCCTTTCGTTTACAGAAGGCGAGAGCCAAATCGGCATATTTTGGGGGGATGTGCACGGTGGAGACCTGGTCTGGACTTTCCACTGTGATAGCACCAACGGAAACTCCTACACACCTCCCCGAGCACTCTTGCGACCACCCCGTGAGAGCCCTCTGTTGCCAGGAAATGATGGGGTTATGACGAACCAACCAAGGAAGGCCTAGTACCACGGGAAACGCAGGAAAATCAATGAGAAGCGACTGATTCTCTCCTCTTGACCCCCCCTCTCTACCTTTGGGCGGATGGTCAAAGACGGCCCGGAAGCGACGGGTGAACTCCTCAAAGTGGTCCAACACCGCGTCTTCTTCTCTCCACACGGCGTTGGCCCACTCCAGAGCTCTCCCGAGATGCAGGAGACGAGGGCGGAGACTCCCTTCCTGAGGGAGCTGGGTGAACGGTAGCCAGGTATAGGTCCAGTTGTAAGAGGAACCCCTGGCACTGTGCGGCCGTCCCATCATACTCCCTGGGAAGGGAGAGACGCATCCCACTGGAGCTGGATCCGGACGGGACGGGTAGAGGTAACCCCAGTTGCGTTGGTCGAGGCGCTGGAGAGACTTCCTGTCTCTCCCAGCGGTCCATGGTCTGGACAACGCGATCTATCATGGCACCGAGATGATGTAACATAGCCGAGTGTTCCTGAACGCGTTCTTCAACTCCTCTGACCGGGGTACCTGCTCCTGCTGACTCCATGGCGGAAGTGTGATTCTGTCAGGCTCTTGTGTAGCTGGTGCATAGAAGTCAGGCGCAGGAGAACAGTACTGAGTGAGCAAAACACTAAACGCGGAAATAAAATTACACATGCCAAACGCAAAACAGGCGAGGCATAAATGAAATGCACCAGCCAGAAAGAAACGGCTTAACAATAAACAATCACACACAAGGACATGGGGGAAAACAGAGGGTTAAATACACAACAGATAATGATGGGGAATGCAAACCAGGTGTGTGAAAAAACAAGACACGACAAATGGAAAATGAAAAGTAGATCGGTGATGATTAGAAGACCCGGTGACGTCGACCGCCGAATGCCGCCCGAACGAGGAGGGGAACCGACTTCCGTCGAAGTTGTGACAGATACAAACCCAGGTGCACAACTTTGGCTTTAGAAGTGGGGGGACATAATATACAGTGAAGGAAAAAAGTATTTGATCCCCTGCTGATTTTGTACATTTGCCCACTGACAAAGAAATGATCAGTCTATAATTTTAATGGTAGGTTTATTTGAACAGTGAGAGACAGAATAACAACAAAACAATCCAGAAAAACGCACGTGAAAAAT
>QNTS01000092.1:1308810-1324392 GCA_003317085.1 Hucho hucho
GCACCAACTGTTGTCACCTTCTCACCAAGCTGCTTGGCGATGGTCTTGTAGCCCATTCCAGCCTTGTGTAGGTCTACAATCTTGTCCCTGACATCCTTGGAGAGCTCTTTGGTCTTGGCCATGGTGGAGAGTTTGGAATCTGATTGATTGATTGCTCCTGTGGACAGGTGTCTTTTATACAGGTAACAAACTGAGATTAGGAGCACTCCCTTTAAGAGTGTGCTCCTAATCTCAGCTCGTTACCTGTATAAAAGACACCTGGGAGCCAGAAATCTTTCTGATTGAGAGGGGGTCAAATACTTATTTCCCTCATTAAAATGCAAATCAATTAATAACATTTTTCACATGCTTTTTTCTGGATTTTTTTGTTGTCTCTCACTGTTCAAATAAACCTACCATTAAAATTATAGACTGATAATTTCTTTGTCAGTGGGCAAACATACAAAATCAGCAGGGGATCAAATACTTTTTTCCCTCAATGTATATATATATTTTTTTGGTAGGGGTATTTCTGCATTAATATTGCAGATACAGTTGAAGTCGGAAGTTTTCATACACCTTAGCCAAATACATTTAAACTCAGTTTATTACAATTCCTGACATTTAATTCTAGTAAAAATTCCCTGTTTTAGGTCAGTTAGAATCAGCACTTTATTTTAAGAATGTGAAATATCAGAATAATAGTAGAGAGAATGATTTATTTCAGCTTTTTTTCTTTCATCACATTCCAAGTGGGCCAGAAGTTTACATACACTCAATTAGTATTTGGTAGCATTGCCTTTAAATTGTTTAACTTGGGTCAAACATTTTTGGTAGCCTTCCACAAGCTTCCCACAATAAGTTGGGTGAATTTTGGCCCATTCCTCCTGACAGAGCTGGTGTAACTGAGTCAGGTTTGTAGGCCTCCTTGCTCGCACACGCTTTTTCAGTTCTGCCCATACATTTTCTATGGGATTGAGGTCAGGGCTTTGTGATGGCCACTCCTATACCTTGACTTTGTTGTCCTTAAGCCATTTTGCCACAACTTTGGAAGTATGCTTGGGGTCATTGTCCATTTGGAAGAAGCATTTGCGACCAAACTTCCTGACTGATATATCCACATAATTTGACATTACTTCAATATATCCACATAATTTTCCTGCCTCATGATGCCATCTATTTTGTGAAGTGCACCAGTCCCTACTGCAGCAAAGCACCCCCACAACATGATGCTGCCACCCCCGTGCTTCACGGTTGGGATGGTATTCCTCGGCTTGCAAGCCTCCCCCTTTTTCCTCCAAACATAACGATGGTCATTATGACCAAACAGTTCTATTTTTGTTTCATCAGACCAGAGGACATTTCACCAAAAAGTACTACCTTTGTCTCCATGTGCAGTTGCAAACCGTAGTCTGGCTTTTTTTATGGCGGTTTTGGAGCAGTGGCTTCTTCCTTGCTGAGCGGCCTTTCAGGTTATGTCAATATAGGACTCGTTTTACTGTGGATATAGATATTTTTGTACCTGTTTCCTCCAGCCTCCTCTCAAGGTCCTTTGCTGTTGTTCTGGGATTGATTTGCACTTTTTGCACCAAAGTACGTTCATCTCTAAGAGACAGACCGCGTCTCCTTCCTGAGCGGTATGACGGCTAAGTGGTCCCATGGTGTTTATACTTGCGTGCTATTGTTTGTACAGATGAACGTGGTACCTTCAGGCGTTTGGAAATTGCTCCCAAGGATGAACCAGACTTGTGGAGGTCTACAATTATTTTTCTGAGGTCTTGGCTGATTTCTTTTGATTTTCCCATAATGTCAAGCAAAGAGGCACCTAGTTTGAAGGTAGGCCTTGAAATACATCCACAGGTACACCTCCAATTGACTCAAATTATGTCAATTAGCCTATCAGAAGCTTTTAAAGCCATGACATAATTTTCTGGAATTTTCCAAGTCAATTTAGTATATGTGAACTTCTGACCTACTGGAATTGTGATACAGTGAATTATATGTGAAATAATCTGTCTGTAAACAATTATTGGAAAAATGACTTGTGTCATGCACAAAGTAGATGTCCTAACCGACTAGCCATCTTTTCTTTATGTCTCAAGGGAAAGGTTTGGAAAACAAAAGCTTAAAGAAAACACATATACACCTATACTTTAACACACAGAAACAGTACACCCCCCATATAATTCATATCGTAGGTCTAATAGTACTGTAGAGCTATTTTTACTTGCATACTATATAGCTGGGTCACCCCGTCCTGCCCCTAGGGGTCCACGGCCTTGTAGCGCCCCAACCCAACACACCCCACTCAGCTTTAGGATCTTAGTGAAATATTCATTATTGGTGTCAGGTGTGTTAGGCCAAGACTAGAGTGACAACAGTACAGCAGACCCCCAGGGCCAGGACTGAGCAGCCCAGCAGCAAGGGATTGCCTAAATAGGTATTCTCCTCTGACGTGGGCATGTTTTCAATACAGACTCCTTTTGTCGTACAGTATTCCATATAAGGCCTCCAGCCAGACCTTATGAAAGTTGCACAGTATGCCCTTAATTTTAAAACAAATCTAGTGATACTGTACATAACTTGACATTTCTTCCATACATTGTGGGAGGATAACCAACCTTCCAATTAATTGCAATGCATTTATTAGCCACTATAAATGCTAGGTTACACAGTTTCTTCTGATAACAGTATCCAGTATCAACATTTCCAAGCAAACATAAACAGGGTGAACAGAGAATCTGTAGACATGCTGAGATAAAATAACATACTCTTTGCTAGAATTCAGCCAGCCTTTACAAGACCACAACATATGCAAATATGTCCTGTTTTGTGTTTTATTGTATTCAGTTTCACTGGCATATAGTTCTATGGATGGTCTTAAACTGCAGTCATTTATGTCTGAGATTATATGATCATGACTGGGCATTCTAACATATCTGTATCCATTCATCATCATCAATAGCGTCTCCCAGGTCTTCCTCACATACATGTTGTATGTAATCGGTAAAAGCCTCAATCAACCCTTGATACAGTTTGGAAATCAACATTGGAGGTTTGTCAGACTGCCTTAAAATAGCATCTGGCTTGTCCAGTGTTTACTGGACAGAGAGAATAAAGTGTTGTATCTGCAAAAATTCACCTCACCTCTGTCACAGACTGGTTTTCCCTGGCTGCCTGACTCTGCTGGGACCCCTGTCACCATCTGATCCTGCTAAAACATGATGAGTATAGTGTTGTGTACTGACTGCACTAGAGGGCTGCATTCCCGCGGGATGCCTGCGGGACCTGTGGGTCCCGACAGAGATCACTGCGGCGCACTCGACATTTTTCACGCTGCAGGCAGGAGCGGTCAGACAGACGACTTTGGGATTAAAATATTTTTGCTGTCCCACAGATCAGCCTACCTACTGTATTAAAAGCACATCTTTATCGCATTATTCACACACAGAATTCACTGCTTCAATTTCAGTAGCCTACCTCTCCTAGTTGGGCATGAAGCACGGGGCAGTTATCCTTCCAAGGAAATGTACTTCCTAAATAGGCTTATGATTAGGCTATAGTGCCTAGAAATAGGCCTAAATATTGATCACCCATGTTTCTCTGTCTAAAAATCTTCCCACTCCTAAAAGGTAGCCTATAAAAATAGCTCAAGAGAAAGTGCAAGTCTCTCCAACTCTGCCCTCTTCTAACTACATCTAGCATATTGGCTGATATAGCCAAGAAATACAATGTAAGGGCCATGTGAGAATCTCTGGTAATTTAACTTCTTAGGGAGCAGCTCCCGAGGTGACGGTTTGGTGAAACGTAAGGCGCCAAATTCAAAATCCAAAAGTTGAAATATTAAACATTCATCAATATACAAGTGTTGCATAGTCATCAAAAGCTCTGCTTCTTGGCAATATCACAGCGTTGTCAGATTTCAAAAAGGCGAAAGCACTACATTTGATTGTTTGAGGGTAGCACCTCAAATTTTTTTTCCATTACCATAAATTCATAAATCATGCGGTTCACACAAAACACATTTCACAGCGAAAACAAATCAATTACTGTACCTTTTGAAGAACTTCTGCTGAGGGCTTCCCAAGTGTCCAACGAAGACAATCCATGGTTCTTTTGTTAGAAAAAGTCATGTATTATATCCATAAATCTCCGTTTGGTTGGTGCGTTATGATGAGAAAATACAGCGTCCACTCGCCCATTGAAACGTGAAGAGAACTCGTTCAACCTATACCTATAAACTTGTCCAAGAACAATCAAACATCATTGATAATGTATCCTTAGGAACACTTTTATGTATATTTAGTATAAATTTCAACCGGAATATAAACTGGGCGATAGGAAAGGAAAAAACCACAGCGCACGCAAGTCGGTGAACGCGCATTCTCTTCTGTTTACTTCTCTGTGACCACTTCCCAATTCTTCTTCTATCACCATCTAAAGCAACTAAACAGAATCAAAACACTGAGACTGTTGACATCCAGTGGAAGCAATAGGTACTGAAATCTTACTCCCTTATATGGGCATTTTCATAAGGGAGGGGTTCAAAATGAGGCAATGTGTCAAAATCACTTTTTCCAGGACAGAAATTCCTCGGGTTTTTACCTGCCATATCCGTTCTGTTATACTCACAGACAATATTTTAACACTCTTAGAAACTTCAGAGTGTTTCCTATCCAATGGTACTAATTATGTGCATATCCTATTTTCTGGGCCTGAGTGGGAGGCATTTTACTTTGGGCACGCCAGGCTCTCCAAAACCGTCAACTTCCCTAAGAAGTTAACACTTTTTTGGTTACTACATGACTCCATATGTGTTATTTCATAGTTTTGATATCTTCACTATTATTCTACAACGTAGAAAATTCAAAAAATTAAGAAAAACCCTTGAATGAGTTTGTGTCCAAACCTTTGACTGGTATACAGTTGAAGTCGGAAGTTTACATACACTTAGGTTGGAGTCATAAAAACTCGTTTTTCAACCGCTCCACAAATTTCTTGTTAACAAACTATAGTTTTGGCAAGTGGGTTAGGACATCTACTTTGTGCATGAAACAAGTCATTTTTCTAACAATTGTTTACAGACAGATTATTTCACATATAATTCACTGTATCACAATTCCAGTGGGTCAGAAGTTTACATACACTAAGTTGACTGTGCCTTTAAAATTCCAAAAAAACGATGTCATGGCTTTAAAAGCTTCTGATAGGCTAATTGACATAATTTGAGTCAATTGGAGGTGTACCTGTGGATGTATTTCAAGGCATACCTTCAAACTCAGTACCTCTTCCCTTGACATCATGGGAAAATCGAGACCTCAGAAAAGAATTTTCTGATTCATCCTTGGGAGCAATTTCCAAACGCCTGAAGGTACCACGTTCATCTGTACAAACAATAGTAAGCAAGAATAAACACCATGGGACCACACAGCCGTCATACCGCTCAGGAAGGAGACACGTTCTGTATCCTAGAGATGAACGTACTTTGGTGCGAAAAGTGCAAATCAATCCCAGAACAACAGCAAAGGACCTTGTGAAGATGCTGGAGGAAACAGGTACACAAGTATCTATATCCACAGTAAAATTAGTCCTATATCGACATAACCTGAAAGGCAACTCAGCAAGGAAAAAGCCACTGCTCCAAAACCGCCATAAAAAAAGCCAGACTACGGTTTGCAACTGCACATGGGGACAAAGATCGTACTTTTTGAAGGAATATCCTCTGGTCTGATGAAACAAAAATAGAACTGTTTGGCCATAATGACCATCGTTGTGTTTGGAGGAAAAAGGGGGAGGCTTGCAAGCCGAAGAACAACATCCCAGCCGTGAAGCACGGGGGTGGCAGCATCATGTTGTGGGGGTGCTTTGCTGCAGGAGGGTCTGGTGCACTTCACAAAATAGATGGCATCATGAAGCAGGAAAATTATGTGGATATATTGAAGCAACATCTCAAGACATCAGTCAGGAAGTTAAAGCTTGGTCGCAAATGGGTCTTCCAAATGGACAATGACCCGAAGCATACTTTCAAAGTTGTGGCAAAATGGCTACAGGACAGCAAAGTCAAGGTATTGGAGTGGCCATCACAAAGCCCAGATCTCAATCCTATAGAACATTTGTGGGCAGAACTGAAAGCAAGGAGGCCTACAAACCTGACTCAGTTACACCAACTCTGTCAGGAGGAATGGGCCAAAATTCACCCAACTTATTGTGGGAAGCTTGTGGAAGGCTACACGAAATGTTTGACCCAAGTTAAACAATTTAAAGTCAATGCTACCAAATACTAATTGAGTGTATGTAAACTTCTGACCCACAACAACTATTTGCACAGTGTTCAAATCACTGTACATGGTTGATAATATAACACAATATAACACCACCCGCTTTCTTCACGCATCGCACCGACAGAAACAAACATCTATCTGGTAAGAAGAAGGGCGGTGGTGTATGCCTTATGATTAATGAGACGTGGTGTGATCATAACAACATACAGGAACTCAAGTCCTTTTGTTCACCTGACCTAGAATTCCTTACAATCAAATGCCGACCGCATTATCTACCAAGAGAATTCTCTTTGATTATAATCACAGTCGCATATATCCCCCCTCAAGAGGACACATCGACAGCCCTGAAAGAAATTCATTGGACTCTATGTAAACTGGAAACCACATATCCCGAGTCTGCATTTATTGTGGCTGGGGATTTTAACAAGGCTAATCTGAAAACAAGGCTCCCTAAATTTTATCAGCATATCGAATGTACGACCTGGGCTGGTAAAATCCTGGATCATTGTTATTCTAACATTCTCCGCCCCCCTTTCGGCAAATCTGACCACGACTCCATTTTGTTGCTCCCAGCCTACAGACAGAAACTAAACAGGAAATGCCCATGCTAAGGTCTGTTCAACGCTGGTCCGACCAATCTGATTCCTCGCTTCAAGATTGCTTCGAGCATGTGGACTGGGATATGTTCCGGACAGCATCAGACAACAACATGTTGATGTATACGCTGATTCGGTGAGCGAGTTTATTAGCAAGTGCATCGGTGATGTTGTACCCATAGCAACTATTAAAACCTTCCCCAACCAGAAACCGTGGATTGATGGCAGCATTCGCGCAAAACTGAAAGTGTGAACCACTGCTTTTAACCAGGGTAAGTCGACCGGAAACATGACTGATTACAAACAGTGTAGCTATTCCCTCCGCAAGGCAATCAAACAAGCTAAGCGCCAGTATAGAGACAAAGTAGAGTCGCAATTCAACGGCTCAGACACGAGAGGTATGAGGCAATCATAGACTACAAAAAGAAAACCAGCCCCGTTGCGGACCCCGATGTCTTGCTCCCAGACAAACTAAACAGCTTCTTTGCTCGCTTTGAGGACAATACAGTGTCACCGACACAGCCCGCTACCAAAACCTGCAGCCAACGTGAGTAAAACATTTAAATGCGTTAACCCTCGCAAGGCTGCCGGCCCAGATGGCATCCCTGGCCGCATCCTCAGAGCATGCGCAGACCAGCTGGCTGGTGTGTTTACGGACATATTTAATCAACCCTTATCCCAGTCTGCTGTTCCCACATGCTTCAAGAGGGCCACCATTGTTCCTGTTCCCAAGAAAGCTAAGGTAACTGAGCTGAATGACTATCGCCCCGTAGCACTCACTTCCGTCATCATGAAGTGCTTTGAGAGACTAGTCAAGGATCATATCACCTCCATCCTACCAGACACCCTAGACCCACTCCAACTTGCTTACCGTCCCAATAGGTCCACAGACAACGCAATCGCAATCACACTGCACACTGCCCTAACCCATCTGGACAAGAGGAATACCTATGTAAGAATGCTGTTCATCGACTACAGCTCAGCATTTAACACCATAGCACCTTCCAAACTCGTCATTAAACTCGAGACCCTAGGCCTCGACCCCGCCCTGTGCAACTGGGTCCTGGACTTCCTGACGGGCCGGCCCCAGGTGGTGAGAGTAGGAAACAACATCTCCACCCCGCTGATCCTCAACACTGGGGCCCCACAAGGGTGCGTTCTCAGCCCTCTCCTGTACTCCCTGTTCACCCATGACTGCGTGGCCATGCACGCCTCCAACTCAATCATTAAGTTTGCAGACGACACTACAGTGGTAGGCTTGATTACCAACAACGACGAGACGGCCTACAGGGAGGAGGTGAGGGCCCTCGGAGTGTGGTGTCAGGAAAATAACCTCTCACTCAATGTCAACAAAACAAAGGAGATGATCGTGGACTTCAGGAAACAGCAGAGGGAGCACCCCCCTATCCACATCGCCGGGACAGTAGTGGAGAAGGTGGAAAGTTTTAAGTTCCTCGGCGTAAACATCACAGACAAACTGAAATGGTCCACCCACACAGACAGCGTGGTGAAGAAGGGGCAACAGCGCCTCTTCAACCTCAGGAGGCTGAAGAAATTCGTCTTGTCACCAAAAACACTCACAAACTTCTACAGATGCACAATCGAGAGCATCCTGTCGGGCTGTATCACCACCTGGTACGGCAACTGCTCCGCCCACAACCGTAAGGCTCTCCAGAGGGTAGTGAGGACTGCACAACGCATCACCGGGGGTAAACTACCTGCCCTCCAGGACACCTACACCACCCGATGTCACAGGAAGGCCAAAAAGATCATCGAGGACAACAACCACCCGAGCCACTGCCTGTTCACACCGCTATCATCCAGAAGGCGAGGTCAGTACAGGTGTATCAAATCTGGGACCGAGAGACTGAAAAACAGCTTCTATCTCAAGGCCATCAGACTGTTAAACAGCCATCACTAACATTAAGTGGCTGCTGCCCACACTGACTCAAATCTCTAGCCACTTTAAATAATTGGAAATTGGATGTAACAAACGTATCACTAGCCACTTTAAACAATGCTTTATATAATGTTTACATATCCGACATTACTCATCTCATATGTATATACTGTATTCTATACCATCTACTGCATCTTGCCTATGCCGTTCGGCCATCGTTCATCCATATATTTATATGTACATACTCATATTCATTCCTTTACACTTGTGTGTATAAGGTAGTTGTTGTGAAATTGTTAGATTACTTGTTAGATATTACTGCATTTCGCTACACTCGCATTAACATCTGCTAACCATGTGTATGTGACCAATAACATTTGATTTGATTTGAACACTTGAAATGTCTATCTTTCTGAAACCTTTTTGAATTAAATTTCTACTATTCATTTTTTATTGATTTTTGTTGATTTTGTTAAAGTTGTTTCTTCTCACTTTTGTTTATTGCTTATTTCACTAGCTTTGGAAATGTAAACATATATTTCCCATGCCAATAAAGCACATTTGAATTGAGAGACAGAGGGAGAAAGAGAAGGAAGAGAGGGAGAGGGAGGGAGAGAAAGAGAGAGGGAGAGAGCAAGAGGGAGCGAGAGAGAGACCAAACCAAATCATAAGAAAACAAAAAGATAATTACTTGACACATTGGAAAGAATTAACAACAAAAAAATGAGCAAACTACAATGCTATTTGGCCCTAAACAGAGAGTACACAGTGGCAAAATATCTGAACACTGTGACTGACCCAAAATTAAGGATAACTTTGACTATGTATAGGCTCAGTGAGCATGGCCTTGCTATTGAGAGAGGCCACTGTAGGCAGACCTGGCTCTCGAGAAAAGACAGGCTATGTGCACACTGCCCACAAACTGAGGTGGAAACTGAGCTGCACTTCCTAACCTCCTGACAAATGTATGACCATATTAGAGACATATTTCCCTCAGATTACACAGACCTACAGAGAACAAATCCAATTTTGATAAACTCCCATATCTATTAGGTGAAATACCACAGTGTGCCATCACAGCAGCAAGATTTGTGAACTGTTGCCACAAGACAAGGGCAACCAGTGATGAACAAACACCATTGTAAATACAACCCATATGTTTATTTATTTTCCCTTTTTACTATTTGCACATTGTTACAACACTATATATATAGCCATCATATGACATTTGAAATATCTCTATTCCTCTGGAACTTTTGTGAGCGTAATGTTTACTGTACATTTTTTATTGTTTATTTCACTTGCTTTGGCAATGTAAATGTATGCTTCCCCTGCCAATAAAGCACTTTCAATTGAATTGAGATAGGGAGAGAGAGGGAGAAAGAGGGAGAGAGAGGGAGACGGAGAAGTAGAGGGATGGGGGAAGGAGAGGTAGGGGGAGGAGAGAGGGAGAGAGAGATGGTGAGCCTTATTATGATTATCTTATGATTATCTCTGGAGATAACCTGTGAGGAAGGAGCCCGGATCTGGAGAGACTTTAACCTCCGCTAACCAGCGTGTGTGTGTGTATGTGTGTGTAATAATGTGTGTGTGTGTGTCAGAGACTTGGTCAGACATGGTCACAAGGCTACCTATAATTACAGGGGGAGGGAGGGAGGGGTGAGGAGGTAGGGAAGGGTAGACCCAGAGGGGTAGACCCAGAGTATAAAGAAGCCTCTTAGGTTTTAGATTAAAGATACAACGGGGACCAATGGGGTTCAAAGGCGGTTCAAAGGCAGGCCAAGAGATTCTCTGATTAAAAATAGAAAGAAGACAGGAGAGAAAGAAGAGGCCTCTGACTGCAGCCTTGAACACATAATTTTGAAATTCCCCTCAGCGATGAATAAAGTACCTATCTATTTATCTAATTAAAAACGGTTCCGAGGTCCACATCCCACTGCTGCGACCGTGTCTCAATATACTTTGTGTGGTAGTTATGACAGACAAAGATATAAAGTTTGCCGAACTTTACTGAGCATGTTTCAGTCAGCAGTAGTTCCGTACATAGTCAGTCAAGTGAACACATTTTCTGTGCGAGTGCATTTGTATTTGCCTTCATAGGCTCTTCAAATCAGTCACTCAGAACTGGTGCGTTGAACAAAATCAAAACGTATGATTCAGTATAGAGAGTCATCCCACACACTGACTAAAAGTCGGAAAGTTTGTTTTCCCCTTTTGCCTTCTGAAATGAACAAATTGCATTAAAAAAGTCTTAATCCTCTACATTGAACCCTGTGTAGGCCTACCATCAATATGTGTAATGTTATAAATTGTATTAATGAACGTAAAGTGACAATATCCCACAATTGAAGTTATGAAATACAGTAAAAAATAAACTATACTCTCGGGGGATATGGTTAGGTAAGCTAGCAGACATTCAACAAGTGCATTAATCTGGCACAAATGATCAGCTTTCTTTTAAAGTGTGATTGAACCCATCGCCATCATTGGCAATGTTTGGGATTCCTGACGTTTGGTTGGTAACCCCGTGGGGATTCATAGAGTGCAGCGCTGGCTCTGCACACACACAAAAACACACACACACTTCAGAGAGAGAGAGAAAAACTCTGGTTCTGCTCTGCTTCTTGTCTCTCAATCACTCCCTACCTGCCTGCTGAGTGACCCAGACCATGGGCCGGGGTTAGAGCGATGCAGCTGTGTTGGGTTGTAAAGCCTGTACAGCGGAACTGGGTTCAGATACTACTTGAAATCATTGAAAATACTTTATCTGTGTTTGATTGAACTTGCTTGGTTTAATTGAGCAATAGAATAGTCCCAAAACTGTAACCCCCACCATCTGGCACTAGACACTACAGAGCAAACGTATTGGAAAGATTTCTATAAATATTTCTAATAGTAATTAAACCCAGGTCTTCTCTATAGATACATTCCTCTGGCAGAGAGCAGCACAGTTGCTAACACTTTAGAAGAATAAGTCACGCTGTATTATCATCACACATACCAGGCTGTGTGAACAATATTACTGGCAGCAAATTGCACATTAAGTGGCTGTGGTACGACTGAGTGCAAACCTTGTAGTTTCTTGTTAGTCACACTAAATTAAAATATAATTCGAGCAAGAGCTACGTTAATTCAAATATATATTTCTAGAACAACCTGACCTCTAACTCTCAAAGTGAGTACTGTACCTAGGAATGCCGTCAGGGTAAATAAGACTTTGTTCTTAAGTTAGTCGCCTGCTATTTGAATGAAGAATTTTACAACTTGCACCTTTAAATAAAGGTCAAATAAATACTGTAACAAGTATATTACAAATATTACATCCAATTTCCTGATAACATCAGTCAGGTCATACCTGCTGTCACCATGGTAATTATAGTATCATGACCTCATTTCCTGTCCATTCTTCTTCTTCTCTTTTTGCTCACCCTCTCCTCCTCCTCCTGTCTTATCTTTCATCTCTCTTCAACTCTTCTGTTCCCTCAGCTTCCCCTTCGCTCTCTCTCTCCTTCCTCTCACCACTCTCTCGCTCTCCCACCACCCCCTCACCCCATTCTTTCCCTCTCCTCCTCCTCTCTCCCTCTGTCTGTTTATTTGGTCAAAGCTTCTCCCTATCCCACGACTTTGTTTCTCTGATTATCAGTTTCATTCATATCAATTATGTTATTATTTGCTTTTGTGCTATTTATTTATAAAATGGAGAAAATGAACTGGATTTTAATGGGATCAAGAGAGAGTGATTGGAGGGGATGGAAAGAATGGTATAAACAAGGGATGAGAGAGAGACTGAAATGTGGTGGGATACAGGGAGAGTGGGATAGAGGAAGAAGCTGTCAAATTGAGCTAGGGAAAGTATGAGAAAGAAAACAAATTGAAAGCGGGACTTACGTCAGACAGAAGGAGAGAGTTAGATAGACAGACCAACAGACAGGTTGTAGAACTGTTACATAAAAGCACAGCTTTACTGAACTACATACATACTGCCAGGAAATCATCAATGGTTGCATCTCAAATGGCACCCAATTCCCTATTCAGAGCACTGCATTTAGACACAATGAGTTGACATTGAAGCATCTCTTTTAAGTCTGAACAATCAGTATAATCTCAATCTGAAAACATTCAATCTAATGACAAGACCATCATGTTGTTGCATTTGTCGTTTGTTTTGCTTTTTTAAGCACTTTGAGATTATTTCTGTAAGGAAAAGCACTCTAGAAGGTAAGCAAGACAACAGTCTCCCCACGAATAATGCAGCGCCCCCCCTTGGACCAATTGAGATATCGCATGTGACTAACAAATTTCAGTTAATTAGTATAGCTCCCGCCAATCAGTTTAATTTAGTAAACGCCGGAACTTTATGGCAAGACGCATCATTCACCTAACTTTAGTCAAAATCGTCCCAGTGCTGTCTGAGATATTGCGTGTGACTAACGTACGAACGAACGAAGATAAATCAACAGTCCCCTCCCTGATTTCATCGTGGACGATTGTTATTATCACATGTTTGTTTCATAATGAGGCCAGTAAAAGCTATTTATATCCTCATGACAAAACATACCAGGTAGAAGATCCCAATCAATGAAACAAAGTGTTCTTCCAGTTGGTCTAGAGAGACCATGGAAGAAGTCAAAGAAAGATGGTAGAAGTAGTGGCAAGAAGTCTGGACAGAGTGCTAAGACGTAATAAGGGAGGGAAGGGGAATAGTGAGACAACTCGTCTGTCCAACAAATTAGAAGGCAATTGAAGATCATTTTATAAAAATTGGATTAACCAAACCTAACAAACCATCAGTTTATTATCAAATCTTAACCGCAATGTTTATTGCAAACAAACAGAGGAAGCTTGTGACTTGCATGCTCCGGTATAGAACAGGGCTGGACTATAGGACTATAGGTCATTTCCGCAGGCCCTGTGCCCTCTTTGCCCTCTCTCCCTCCAAAACAAACACAGGGGGAGATTTTATCATTGTTCGTTTTATGAGGTTTCTGTTGTTTTGTTTTTATTTTACGCAGGCATGGAAACCATATCCGGGGAAATGGGTTGGAATGAATTAGGCCACTCCTCTCTGGCATCCGTGACAACAGGAAGAACCAACCTCACTTCCTCCCTTTTCTCCGACTTCACATCCCTTAACAGTTCTCATGAAGGGGCAGGGTCCTATTACTGGATTATCCCCGAGAACGCCTCAGCCACCACACCCCATGCCTTACCCCAGCCCAGGGTGAGGGATCTGGGTCTGGCCCGGGCGGAGATAGGGGTCCTGGGCTTGGTGCTGGCCCTCACTACCCTAGGGAATAGCTTCGTACTGTGGGTGCTGCTCCGCAGGAGGAAACACAACGCTCCCATGCATCTGTTCATGGTTAACCTGTGTCTGGCTGACCTGGTGGTGGCGCTGTTTCAGGTGAGACTGACACCTCAGAGATTAGAGTCGACTCCAGGTTTCTTGGGATTGACCCCAGCCCTGTTTTGATTGCTAGGCACCACATGTATACAGTAATCAACATCAGTAACCTATGAGTGACCTAAATCACAATGACATGGAGAGTGTGGTGAAGCTAGCATGACCATGATTCTGTCCCTTCTAGTCTGTTTAACAATATGAATTAGTCAACAATTCCTACAACTCTAAATCATTGTTACAGATATATGATCTTAATTTATTTTGTTGCTGCAAATTTTCCTGCAAACTTCTAGTGTATTTGAGTTTTAAAAAGGCTTCTAAAGTTTGCAATTTTCACGTTTACATTTTTGACTTGATTTGACATAATGAAAAATGTATCAACCCCTACCAAAATGTCCATTATAATCCACATAATAATTCAATACGATTATTTTCCTGCTGTAGCAAACTGGCTCAAATTAAGATCCTACATCTGTATATGGTCGTCCTAAATGACTAACACACATTCGCCTACTATTGTATGGTGGGCGCAGTTCTCAAAATGCAATGGAAATGGCGTGAGCATTCAAATAAATATTATTATTATTATTCCATTGCTATGGCAGTCAGTCTACTCTGTTTCAATGTCCACACTAGCATGCATTGATTCATGGATTCTAAGTAGTATGCTAGTATCTAACGTAGCCACGCTAAATTGTCTCTTATTTCCTGTTGGACCCTCAGGTTTTTCCCCAGCTGTTGTGGGATATCACAGAAAGGTTCCAAGGGCCGGATTTTCTGTGTCGCTCAGTAAAGTACCTGCAGATCGTAGGGATGTTCGCGTCCTCCTATATGATCGTAGCCATGACAGTGGACCGGCACTATGCCATCTGCTGCCCACTGCAGGCCTATCGTGGTGGGACCGTGTCCCGCTGGAACACCCCTATCATGATGGCCTGGGGCCTGGCCTTACTTCTCTCTATACCACAGGTAGGAGCACTATCACTGACCTCTGACCCCCTGGCCCTGCTGCTCTCCATACCACAGGCAGGTAGGAACACTGAGCCTAAGCTTGAACCTAAGCCTTAACCTTAACTCTAACCCTCCATCATGACTGCCTGGCCCTGCTGCTCTCCCTACCACAGGTTGGTACTGTAGGGGACAGTTAGCCTAACCTTAGTTTTATGTCCACATCTCAGCTAAACCCTAACCCTAAACCTAGCTTAATGTCCACATCTCAGCTAAACTCTAACCCTAACCCTAGCTTCATGTCCACATCCTAGCTAAACCCTAACCCTAAACCTAGCTTCATGTCCACATCCCAGCTAAACCCTAACCTTAAACCTAGCTTCATGTCCACATTCCAGCTCAACCCTAACCCTAAACCTAGCTTCATGTCCACATTCCAGCTCAACCCTAACCCTAAACCTAGCTTCATGTCCACAT